>CM035095.1:82321467-82558967 GCA_020205505.1 Panax japonicus | reverse complement strand
CTAGGAAATGATATATATTGTGAATGTTTAGGTCGGATTTTTTTGATTGTTAATTACGTGAATAAGTATTAGCGACAACTTTTTTGGAGAGATGTGTAATAAGTGAGGCTCTCTTATAATTTTAACTAATCTAATCTCATGTATTGATAAGTTCCGCAATTGTAATTCGGCGTAACTTATTTGTGTTGGGATATAATTTGTGTTGGTTTAACAATACATCATTTCTCAATGTAATTTTTTTTTATCATTTCTTAAGTTTCCAACAAAAGTTGACTAAAAAGATTATGAGGGTTGGAAAAACAAGATAAAAATAGTTACTAATATAGAAATAGAATATTTATTTAGGAACATCCTAAAAAGGAAATTAGGAAGTTTAATATGAGACAGAGAGAGTAATATTTATCATTATATTAAATAAAATTAATGCATAGAATTCATGTCAATTTTCGTAGCATACAACATTCCTAATAAACATATTTTGTAATCCTTCCGTTCCTAATATAAGTAGTTTGAGAGAAGTGTTTTTGTCCCTTTATATAAGTCATTTGAGAATTTTAAGTAAACATTAATTGCTTAGTTTCTAATATTATCCAAGTAGTATTAAATATAACTTTGGGTTTCTCAATATTTTTTGCTCAATAAATAACATTCTGATTTTCCAAGGATAATATAGACAATTAATATTATATTTAATTCTATACAATCATTTCTTTAATACTTGTACACAACTCTAAAATGACTTATATTAAATGACGGAGAGAGTAGCAACTAAGACGGGTTTATTAAACAATTTAAATCCCTTGTGTGTCTAACACATACTCTGGAAAAGTTATACTAGAGCTTACCATTACGGTGTCAAGCCTCTTAAGATTTATAAACAATTATGGAGTAATAAATAATACATGTTTGTTATGGAAAAGCTGTGCATCCCGTAAAATCTTAAAAATCAAAAAGAAAGAAAGAAACAGGGAATGTACATTAGGTCTTTTGTTCTCAACTGGGTTGATTTTCTTTCACCAGGAGAAGATATGAATGAACACCCCACACCCCACACCCCACACCCCAACTAAACAAAAAAATTAATTAATTAAATTGAGAAAAAGAATAATTAGACTGGCATACTACTTACTACTACTAGCTTCTGCCAGTTTTGAGTCTCTTGAAGGCTTGGTCACCGGTGCTTGATCGCGGCATCATTTGGTTATCAGAGGGAATATCATCAGTCTGTAGCATAAAAAAAGTTATGATGATTTATTTAGTCCGAGGCAAGGAGTTACTTACTTATAAAAAGTTGACTTAAAAATACAAAGGGAAGGCTCAAAGTCTATTATACCTTAACAATGGATGTTGAAGGAGGATCCAGGGTGCTATTTGCACGGTTTCCAAAATCAATTTGCACTGAGATGCTGGCATGCGACAAATCCACTCCAGAACTCTGCAGTGCTTGTGTCAAAGTATTCAACAACCTGTATAAAAAAATTCATGTGTTCAGCATATGTATTTCAATATCTTGGTTATAGATGGAGCAAGTTTCAATCATCCCTATGAGTTCTACATGCATATAGTCTAGGCCACACATTAACCACTTCAGATACTTTCTTCAAAGAGGAAGAGGAAGAGGAAAAGGAAAAGGAAAAGGAAAAGGAAAATGAGATGATTTCAAAAATAGTGGTGCCTCCAAGATTGTGTCTTTATGAGCTTAGTTGGTCATTGTGAATGAAAACTCCTATTTTTTTCAACCCCTTTTGATGTCGAAATGCAAAAGGGATTCATTGTTTGCCTACGAATATAAACCAGTAAAATGAACTAGAAGTGATGACAGATGTAAATTCTCACCCTTGGGAGTAGACACTTGAGACGCTAATTGTGCCACTTTCAATTGCTAGTTCCTGGTCTTTCAGCTTATCACTGGCCACAGTGGAGTCGGTTGTACATGATCTGCTCTGCCACAACTGAGACTGAGGCTGAGATGTCCTGTTCTCTGTATCAGGTGTCAGTCGGGGTGGAAGTGAGACTGCTGCACTGCTGCTTCCTCCAGGAGAGAACATGGTTTGTTGCAGTGGCACAGGAAGGGGCAACGCCTTATTTGTTAGTCCACGGTGATTATCCGTTTCCTTGAAAGTATCAGCAGTGCTTATCTCAGATTCTACTTGGTTCTGTCCACTCCGGGGCAGGCTTGGGGAGACACTGACATTGGTTTCATCACACTTTGTAGAGAACATTAATGCAGGACCACAATTTGTTCCCCGAGATTGATCAATAAAACCGTCAGATGTCCTATGACTGCTTTTCTGCTTGACCAAAGATAAAAAGATTATAAACCTATAATAGGGAAAAGAATTTTATGGCCTATAGTTCAATCAGTACTAGATTTTAATGCATTAGCTTTGATTATCAGATACACAGCACACATGCAATTATTTCACATTTTCCTTGGTCTAAATTACAATCACAACATTTGAGTCACCAGTTTGACAAATCTTATCATAACGTTGTGTAGAATTCTTGTGAATACAGGATATCAGATGCTCAAGAGAGTGAGACAAATTTATCCTTTCCTAATATTGAACCTCATAAAACAGAGGAAAAAACATATAAAAAGTCTATACTTATTTACCAATGGCATCAACTTTGGTTGTTCGTGGTTCCATCCCTGGTATGGTTCCTCATACTTGTGCACTTTTTCTTGCAGAAACTGAATATACTCAATAACCTGAAAAAGATTTAAATAACCGGTGAATTACAGTTGAAGAGTAAACAATAATTTTCAAAACAAACACAAATGATATTCTGACATGCATGTCTCATACTTCTAATAAGAACGATGCCTTGTCTCTCTTTTGATCACTGTGGGGGATGAGCTCTCTCAACATTTGAAATCTGCATAAAAAATTATGCGGTACTAATCTGAAAATGTTAGACTCAAGAGTTGGACCATGTTGAGAAATAGTCAGAAATAATCTAAATATGTATTGTCACACAGAAATTGATCTTTTTCATGATTCTCAGGTAGTTGAGAAGGATTATCAGTAACTTGTCATGACTTTTGGTGGGCTTTCAGTGGGCCAAAAATGATGAGTTCTTGGAACAATGGACTGATCCTTGATTCATGCTTGTTTCGGGTTCGGGTCATTACAATGGGAACAATTAATGAGTTAACAACAATTTATATATGCTCCTCATACATATAGAACTCTATTTAATGAATGATTTATTTGTGGATGTGGAAAGATAAAGAAATTCATCAAGATACATATGAAATCACCACAATTTAAGTTAGTTTCAGAATAATTTCTGATAAAATGTTTATGCTGGGAGTTTATTCCCCCTTCCCAACCATCCCAGAGTGATTATCATATTACATCAGAAAGATTTTTCAATGCAAAAGATGTTATTAAATACTACCTCCGTTCCTAAAAGATTGTCGTTTAAGGTTTTTGCACATAGATTAAGAAAATATCATTTACCAAGTAAAATTTGTTTAAAATTTCATCACTACCCCTTTATGGGAAGTTGAAAACTATTAATACAAGAGAGAGAATTTCTTGGGACAATGAGAGAAGGTAAGGGTAATATAGGAAAGTAAATAATTTATTCTCCTCGAAAGTTGTAAACAACAAACATTTTGGAACAAATTTTTTCCTCTAAAACGACAATTTTTTAGGAACGGAGGGAGTATTAACCCTAGTAAATTCTATCTACACGAATAAAACTCAAAACAATCAGGGGGGTGATTAAACATGCCTGTCATTTATCTTGCTCCTTCTACGCTGCTCTGTTGCAGAGTGTTTTGATCGCGGGGTGTTAGGCTTCTGATCAGTGCCCTTTCCATTCACTTTCACTGACAAATTACCTGTGAAAAATAAAGGATTTGAGGAACCTATGTTCTAAAGACAAAAGAATCGCAAGAAACCTCTCTGTGTGCCTGAGAAGAGACCTTTGTGGAGGGAGGACGGTTCCTTCTTTATAACAAACTCATCATCATCATCATCATCCTCATCTTCTTGGCCACTCTTATTAGAAGATTTTAACATATCCATGAAACTTTGGTTCTTCTGAGATAGTGATGGCCTGTTTAATTACTAAAGTATTAAAACACAATAGGAAAACCATGAAGGTACTTAAGTAGAAATAAGGGGGTATGAGAGAATGGAGAGGAAATGTTACTTACTGTGAAGATGATAGTGAGCTGAATGTTTTATGAAGGTGGCTATGGCTTGATGATGACTGTGACGGCCGCTCCATCGATGTCACCCACTGTCCACCTACATTTGGCACCGCCTCTGCCAAACAAATAATATGATCAGCGATATAACTTATAGATGCTCAGGAGATCAGATAAGAAGAAATATCTTCATGTCAACTTTCATTCCATAGTCCAATGATGAGGTCAATTTCCTTTTCACCTGTTTTGACATATTCTGGAGTCACAAAATGAGACCCTCTTATGACTTACTTCTTTAGTACATTAAGGTTTAAGGGACACTTAAAAAGATTTGTTTATTTTTTTTCAAAATATTTATAAATAAAAAATTTATATTAAAAAATGTAATACTGCAAAAAGGATTACATTTGAAAAAGGATGCATATGGGCAGTTTGGGTGAGTGCATGTGATAGTTCCAGCGGCTCAAGCTGGCAAAGGATTATTGCATGCACATGCAAGAAACATATTACCCATGAGAAGATTCAAATGGAATATCCAGATGTGCCCCAACAAAGAATTGATTTTCAAATGCATGTGCGTGGGCATATGCTCAGAAATGGCTTATTTATTAGTGCTCAGAAAGAACAAATGGAAGCTTGACACTGCAAAGTAACTATTTTATACCTCTTACAACATGTCTCTCAGCAGCAATATTATTCTCCTTCCTTGTCTGTCCCTTCTTCATCACCACAGATTCTTCCCACAGTGTGAACCCACTCCCTGTGTATGAACTGCAGTTTGAGTTGTCATCATTTCTATCACTACTACTTGCTTGCGCTGCCGCAGCCACTGCATACACGCCTTCTGGCTTTGGAACTCGTTGATTAATATAAGAAATGTGACTTAGGCTGTATGTCCCAATTCCTCCCGGGAGAATATGCTCCACTGAAGAAGGTGGAGGAGCTGGTGGCCGAGGGTTTTCAACAGCTGCTGGTTCAGCCCTATTTTCGTCCTTGGCTATGTTTTTCCCCGCTCGTTCAAGTGGTTGCAAGAAGTCATGAGTTTTTAGGTAGCCACCTGCTTTTTATATATGTAAATATAGATGAGCCAACTTTTACAGTAGCAAATTGGCAAAATATCATGCATTAAAATTTAAAACTAAGGAAATCTATTTTTAAAACTGTATATATATCCAATTGGATCATAAGTTTGAATATATAAAAAGTTGCCAGAGCTCAAATTCACTATACAATAAAGAGAGAAAAAATAGAAAAATATAGAATAAAGCAAGGTTTTCTTCAAAATGGAAGCTTGGAGAAAAGGAAAAAACGAAAACTTTCTCCGGTAAAAACAATTAACTTTCTAATAATTAGAGAGAGAAAAAGCAGTAGGAAATAAAACTTCCAACTTTGGACAATACAAGACAATTGAGCAGGCTGGTACGTTTTTGTTAGATCTGGGAACTGGGAATTTTATTCAGCAAGTGATAAAATGAGGTGTTGTGGCTATCCACGTTATTCCCAACTTTGAGCACAGTAGCATTAAAAGGGGCTGTAGATTTATTTATTTATTGTACGTTCATAAATGTGTGTTTCCAGAAAAAAAAAAGTAAAAAACAAACAAACAAACAAAATTAAAAAAAATCACTTATTACTGCGCACGCCAACTTCATCCCCATTGATCGCATGCCAATCTAGAAGAATTGCATGGCTTTGGATATCTGATTAACATGCACTTGTAAGGCTTGATAATGGTCTTTCTCAATCACTTCTAGGTCCCGCCACAAAAATATTCCAAACACATACAAATGGAGCTGATATTTACGATGCAAGTTTTAAATTTTCAGCATAAAGACTACCATACATATTTTTACAATTAATATTAAAAATATACACAATTCTGAAAATATCATTTTCCCTGCCAAATGAGGGAAAAAAATTAATCAAAACATTAAACTTGAGGTCATTAATTCCGATTCGATATGCAAATCAAACTCACCTATTTCGAAACAGAACAAACAAATAGAAAACATAATCCCAGATCCACCTACATTTATGTGTAAATATTTGTTATAATGGTGATAAGGTACAAGACATGCTAAGAAATACTCTACCGTAATAAATAAGAATATTAAGTCATAATTTAAGTAATTATTCATTATAAAGGTGATATTTTGAGCCATACGTATTATATGAGACCCAACTACTTAGATTACGATCCAGTTAACTTGAAACCCAAAATTTCCCACACAACAAAAACATTTAAAAATTAAAACCCAAATTCTATTGTACTCCACAATTTGAATGTTCATCCAAAAACTATAAATTATGACAAATATTCTACTAACACAAACAAATGAAAATCAACACCATATAACGATTTTGCGGACCAAAGCATGGCCCACCAAAACTCATGACCCAGATCCAAATCCGTGGTTTACAATGGGGTCACCTCACGGGTACATTACAAAACCAGTACCGGATGTATAGTACTTCAATTTATCCAAATTTACATTAATTTACCATGGAACGAAACAATTATTTACCTTGTGGAGATCTTGGATCCTGCTGCACCGGAGAATATAGAGAAAGAAAATCATGTGTTGATTTCCTACCTGTTTAACAAACATGATGACACTATTATTACATAATTCTCATCCAAAATCAAATTCAATGTGAAAATTATTAAAATTAAACCACACTCAAAACATCATAATTCTACACATATATGAATATATATATATATATATATATATATATATATAAATGCATATCTATTTTTAAATAATGATTAAAAATTACCTTCAGCTCCAAATGGACGAGGTTGAGGCAGCTCCATCAATAATTGAGTATAATTTTCCGTTACCAATTTTTTGGCCGGAAAAATACAGAATTCCCAGCCAAAGACTTGTGAAATACAAAGCAAAATTCGAATGTTAAAATTTTCAAATTCTGGGAGAACTCTCAGATCTGCATCTTTATAGAAGAAAAAAATAATTTCGCGCCCTCCTCTTAAAGATCGGAGGCGCATTAACTTATTCACTTAAAAATTCAAATTTTGCTTCGAATTCACTACTGAATTATAGTCAAAACATGAACTCCTTAATTTCCACCAGAAAATTGGACTCCTCAACTTCCCGAGAAAATCTTATCACAGCAGAATTCAGCTAGAAAAAGCTGGTTTCAGTGAATCTGCCATGGAAATTCTCAAAATTAAACACACTCCGATCACATATACAGCTGAATTGTTCTTAATTTAGAGTTAATATTTATCCTTCGTTACAGAATAAGAAGAATTGCGTACCTCAATTTGATACAGATTCACAACGATTTCACTCTCCGTAATTCAGCCCAGATTCCGTCGAACAAACACGAGAAAAATACAAAACAGAAGTACAAAATTCTCTCGAAATTGTGTTAGCGAAGTGATCCAAACAGTAGAAATTCTGTAGATTGATCAAGTTGATTCTCTTATAATCCAAATGCCGATCAATTCCCCTTCCAATTCCCTTTCCCTCTCTTTATATATATATATATATATATATATATATATATATATATGAAGATGAGATTGAAGGTCTGAGAGAATTTTCCTCCTCTCTATATTCTCTCTCTATCTATAAATGTATATATTCGTGTTTGAGAGATTGTTTATATACAGTGTTCTCCGTTTTCGACTTTCGGAAATTTGATATAAAAAAACGGCGTTTCACTAACGGCGTTGCGGCGGAGCTGACGACGTTTGGCTTCGGGGATAACGGTTTTGGGGCGTTTAGTTGGCTCCATAATACTAATATTTTAATATTTTAAATAATGGAAATTGTTTTTTAATTTATTTATCTTTGGCGATCCCAATTAATATTTAATAGTATAATTAATAGTTTAATAATCTGAAAAAAATCTTTTGGAAGCAGCAGCTGGTCTCCTAATTTTTTAATTTATAATATTTCATGATTTTTCAAATACAACTTGAGTTTTTATATTCTTTTATTTAAACTATGGAAATTACTCTTATATAGGGTAAATTACCATAAAAATGAAATTTTAAATATTTTATTAATAATAATAATAATAATATTGTCATTTCACTAATTTCATTACTTGTAGCATTAAAATGAATTACCATTTCTTATTCTTAAAACTATATTGGTTTGAGTTGTAATTGTCACACTCAAAATAGTGGATTCTAGCAATAACAAAACTTATCTAATTAAAGTTATTTAAAATATAAAATTATTTTTATTTTTACTCAACAATTAAGCCGTACAGATTAAAAACATGTAAAAATATAAAGACATGAATTAGGTTCATGAACAAAATTGTTCATGTCTAAATATATATATTTAACTAGGATCCAGTTCGGGATCCCGGTTTTTGTTAAATTACGATTTTTTTTTATTTTTTTTAAAATAATTAATTTTTTTTAATATTTTATGAAACTGAAATTTTTACATAATACAGTGTTTTGAGTGTGATTTGGATACATATAACAAATTACACCCAAAACATTGTATTATATAAAAATTCCAGTTCCATAAAATATTTTTAAAAAAAATTAATTATTTTAAAAAAAAAAGCAAAAAAAAACGCATTTTAGTAGCGTGCGAAAATCCGAACTGAAACCGAACTCTCTCTCTCTCTCTCTCTCTATATATATATATATATATATATATATATATACTAGCTGGGTCCCGTGCCTCCGGCACTGTATGGACAATATGATTTATCTCAAACTTTGAACGACCAAAATAATTTATTGAGTGAGCGGGAAATTTAAAGTCATTTGTATTTTATTAAATTATTATTAGATTATTAGATAGATAGATGTATTTTATTTGATAGATGTATGAACGGTGAGATTTATCCCAAACTTTGGACGGCCCAGATGATTTATTGAGTGAGCGGGAAATTCAAAATCATTTGTATTTTATTAGATAGATATATTGCTAATCTATTTTTTATTTAAATTTTAAAATTTACATAAATTTTATTTTACCTTATATAATTTACATACACAAGACGTATGCGGCGAGAGGCGAGAACAGATCCTCTGTCCCCAATTTTTTTATTTATTTGTGTCTTTTCACTTAAATTTTGACACCTAATTTTTTATTTAATACTAATTAATTCTAAAATTAAATAAAAAAATATGTGTTAAAATTTAAATAGAAGAACACAAGAAAAACAAAAAAAAATTAAAAACAGATGATCTGATCTCGTATGCGGCCTGGACTGGGCATCATAGTATTGAAAATTCACTTACGTACATAGTAGTATTACATAATTGAAAATTTTCAAGGATAATTAGTAGTATCACGCGAGGGTGGTAAACTAAGAATTGACTTAAAAACAATTACTCGTTGACTTGAAGCGTTTTAACAAAGCTACGGATAATAAGAGTGATGATTAGTGCACAGATCCCGATTAACTAAATTTAACTATTTAAGGAGTAATTGTAATTGTGAGCAGAAGTATGTTGGTGGTAAAGGAAGAAAAGTCACGTGACTCTTACCCTCCCATCAGTTTCTTCTGTCGTTTCCTTTGTATTCCATGCGTTCACCTGCACCGGGAAACGCGCAACCTTCTTAACCCTTTTACTACTCATGTCAATATATATATATATATATACTAGCGATAACCCGTGCCTGAAGGCACGGTGTAACGAAAAATTAAATTAAAATTTAAAAAATATTACATTATTTAAAGACATACATATTCAATCAACAATACATATCCAACCACCAAAACATCGAGCTAGTCGGTACTAATTTCACTAAATTTCGACAGAATTTTCTTTAAAAATAGATATCCGAAAAATTCTAAACTTATCTACAAAACTTACAATCATCAATACTTGTCTGTGTGTGTGTGGGTTCGAAATTTGAATAAGGAGGACAAGAGAGAGAGAGCTGCTGACATGTATTTTGATGTGACATTTATGTATTTTCTCTCTCCGCTCTGTTTTATATTATAGATATATCCTTTTACTACTCATGTCAATATATATATATATATATACTAGCTGGGTCCCGTGCCTCCGGCACTGTATGGATAATATAATTTATCTCAAACTTTGAAATCATTTGTATTTTATTAAATTTATTATTAGATTATTAGATAGATAGATAGATGTATTTTATTAGATAGATGTATGAACGGTGAGATTTATCTCAAACTTTGGACGGCCCAGATGATTTATTGAGTGAGCGGAAAATTCAAAATCATTTGTATTTTATTAGATAGATTATTATTAGATTATTAGATAGATAGATAGATGTATGAACGGTGAGATTTATCTCAAATTTTGGACGGCCCAGATGATTTATTGAGTGAGCGAGAAATTTAAAATCATTTGTATTTTATTAGATAGATGTATGAACGGTGGGATTTATCTCAAACTTTGGACGACCCAGATGATTTATTGAGTGAGCGGGAAATTCAAAATTATTTGTATTTTATTAGATATATATATATATATATATATATATATATATATATATATATATATACACGGTCCGGATCTTAAATTTATCATTTATTCAACTCACCTGAGCTCACTCCCTTTTAGCGACGAATTCGGCGACAGTTCGGTCATACAACCATCGTCTATATTTTTAACGACGGGCAACATATAGCGTCGCTAAAAATATAGACGACATGAGTTGTATGACCGAACCGTCACCGAGTCCGTCGCTAATAGGGGATGAGCTCGGGTGAGTTAAATAAATGATGAACTTAAGATCCGGACTATATATATATATATATATATATATATATATATATATATATATATATATATATATATATATATATATAGTCCGGATCCAATCTGGACTCCCGTATTTTTTTAAAATGCAATTTTTTTTAAAAAAATAACTAATTTTTTTTAATATTTTATAGAACTGGAATTTTTACATAATACAGTATTTTGGATGTGATTTGGATACGTATAACAAAACAGGCATGTACAGTCTGCACAGACTGTACATACATTTTTTGGTATAGGTATCCAAATTACCCCCAATATATTGTATTATGAAAAAAATTTTAGTTCCATAAAATATTAAATTTTTTTTAGTTATTTTAAAAAAAAGCAAAAATAAAAAATAAAAATATAGGGTCCGAATTTTTCCCCATTAGGGAGTCCAGACCTAATCTATTTTCTATATATATATATATATATAAACACGGTCTGCATTTCTAACAAAGTATAAAAAGTGAACTTATAGCAAAGGTGTGACGCCCCCAAAATAGGTATACATCGCCCATTCTGAGTCGCCAAATACATGGTACAGAAAAATAACTACAACTTTATTAATACAATTGTCGTGCAAAATACGACAACACATATTGTGAGTTTAAATACAAATATTATCTTCTAGATAATATCAACACCCAAATAAAGTTCTCATTACAATTATTGATGTACTATTTTACAAAAATAGTGAGGCCTGTTAAAATAACTGTCTAGGACCATCACTCTATACCCCGACTGGTTTCTGCTATGTTCTCATTTCCTGAGAAGAAAAATAGAACAAAAAAAGGGTGAGCTCAACTAGCCCAGAAAAGAATATTGTGACTAAGATAATATACAATAAATTATCCTTAGTCTTCAACAGAGAAAAATATGATAGAATTTAATCGACAATAAGTTTTAGATCAACAACTGCAGTGGAAACAACAATTCATTAGAAGAGTTAAGTAGAGAATGAAATCTACTATCATCTATGAATTTAAAAGTCCATCATCAATATTTTATCCCTGTAACATCAATCAATTTACATCTTTGCACTACGGGCCAAAGATATTCATTTTTATCACCAGTTGATCATGTTCATCTCAACACCTGTTCATCTTTGCACTATGGGCCAACGTTATTCATCAGGTAATCATTCATCTTTGTACACAGGCCAAAGATATTCATCAAGTACCACCATTAAGGACTGAGGATGATGAAAAATATTTTAGAGAACGAATCCAGTAAGACAGAAGGACCAATATTAGGGATTCGTATTTCGGTTTATCCAAATTCAATAATACTCCATAATAACCAAGTGTGAAGTAGAATTCAAAAATAAAGATCAAAACATGGATACAATCAAAGATAGTAACCATAAAAGACATCTAGGACGAAAAAGAGAAAATTTCATTTTTTGATGAATAGTGCCGTATTCGTGAATAGTGTCGTATACGTGAATAGTAACCCCGACACAAAAGTTCCAAATTTGATTAAAAAGTTTAAACTACTGATAAAACAACTCAATATTAATTCCTTCAATTATAACCGCATAAAATAAATAAATCCATCATTTATATTCGCATAAAATAAATATTTCCTTATCATATAAATCAATAATTAATTATTCACAAATAATATTACAGAATCACAATTACGACAACCAGGTCGTTCCCAGGAAAGAGGTGGCTTTCCAATAAGGATTTCTCTTTACTGGCGCACAATTAGGTGACCAAACCTCTCCTTAGACTGAACTTTCTAGATATTGCCAATAATGTTATCTAATAATATTATTATTTAAATAATATGAATTATTGATCTGATAATGGGAAATACTGTGCAGTGACAATTATTGAAACAACAATAATATAAAATATCAACGCAACAATTATTGAATCAATAATATAAAATATTAAAAAATAATTACTGTAACAATTATTGAGTAGTGTCTTCTTACGTAAGAATTAATAATTCAAAAATACTGTGCAATACCGTGTGCTACTGCGCAACCACACGTATTACTGTATTTTTACCATCGGTTATTCCAACAGTGTTCACGGTAACAACTACGCCGTTATTTATAAAAACTCAAACTTGTCGTTTTCTTCATCCGATAGTTTTTCTGTTATGGGGCCAACAATTGATTGCACTGTCGAACGGATATTCCCGACAAAAAGAATATTCCACAATTAAACGAATATTCCCCGACAAAAATAAATATTTTATAACCACTTGCTTATTTTGTAAAATTTGCACATTTCACCCATAACCAAAGTATTATATCAAATTAACTCCTTATTATTTCAAGATAATAAATAAAAAAAAATAATTTTTATTCATAATAAGATGGTGTCTTACAAAAGGACTAAACTTATAGCGAAGGATTGATTTATTTATCGTTAAATTGGACATATACTAAACTTATAGGTCCGTCGTCTTAGCTTTTAACGATGACATATAGCGACGGACTAAACTTATAGAGAAAGATTGATTCGTTGTCCGATTCGTTGTTAAAGAGGGTATATAAGGTATGTAGAATTAAAGCGTATATAAAACATTGATCCTTTCTGTGTGTATATATAATCTCTCCAACGTTGTGAATGTTATTAAAGTATGGTTCTTAATTAATTATTAATTATTGTTATCTCCGACAATCAAGCCAAGCATTCACATTACGGTGCGTACCTACAAACATCCTGGCGTGAGAATATCTTTACTTTCTTTTCCTTTTTCCTCATATTATAGATATCAATACCCTTTACGGAAAGCAAAAGCTGAGATGATGGCGTGAGCCATCACCTGTCGATGACTGAAGACTCCTCTTGCGTCTTCTTCCTTGACTTGGTCCGTCTCCTGTGGATTCCGGAAGGTGCTGTTGATCATCTTCTCAGATGAGTCACCATCCCCATACATTTCCACCTCAAAATTTTTATCTAGGAAATAACCATTTCACCCCCAAAAATTTGGTTTATAAAGGAGGAAAATATATATATATATATATATATATATATATATATATATGTATATATATATATATAGAGAGAGAGAGAGTTCTTCAAGGGGAACATTTTTTGGGGACATTTCTAGCGATATTTTTTTTATTTTTTTTTTGTTTTTTTTGTAGTACCTCTTAAAAAAAGTATAATATTTATTTTAACTGAAATTTTTATAAAAAATAATATTTTAAGTGTAATTTGGATACATACAATAAACAGGGTCTGTACATACTGTCGCTAGAAAATGTCTACAAAAAATATCCCCCTAGAATTACTTATATATATAATAGGCCGACGAGATATATTAATTTTAAATAATTATGATTTGATTAGGGTAATAATCACATTAATAATGATAAATTTTAAATGACTTTTGATATATAAACATGTATTTATATTAAATTCTGAAGTTAAAATTTTGGTGTGTATGCGTATATTTATATTAAGTTATGTGAATAGGTATATGCATGTTATTACTTATAAGTTGTTATAATATACATATCACTCCTATTAAACGATAGTTAAGAATAAGTTGAAGTACTTTGCAACATCCTTTGGATTTTTAGTCAGTACCTTCCAAAGTGTTAGAATATACACTAATCTGAATTTATTTTAGATAATTATTTTTAAGAAATTGTTAAATCCACAATACTTTTTGTTATTTGCACAACAAAAGTGTCGCTGTAGATGTATAGCGACGGTGAAAACTGTAGCTATAGGATCTATAGCGACATTTTTGTTGTGGAAATAATATTTTTTGTTATGGATTTAACAGTTCTCTATTTTTATTAATTTTGGCAAACAAAGCACTCTAATTTAAGTTTTAGTCTGCCTTCGTCAGAAAATATTAGTTTCTCTTCTATCCACCATCGTCATCATCAAGCTCCATCGTGAACTGTGGTCTAATCACCACCACCATTATAGCAATATTCAAAAATTGAAGGTGATATTTGTTCTCTTACCGGTATTTCTTATATGTATACATATACATATATGTATGTGTGTATCTATAATATAAAATAGAGTAGAGAGAGAAAATACATAAGTGTCACATCGAAATCCTACGTCAGCAGCTCTCTCTCTCTCTCTTGTCCTCCTTTTTCAAATTTCAAACCCTCTTTCTCTCTCTGTTCTTACTTCTTACGCACACAGAGCTCTTATCTCCCATAAATCTCTTATCTCTCATAAAACCCTCTTTGCCTTCTCTCTCATGGCCAACTCTTATTCTCCTTCTAGGGTTTTCGCCTTCTCTACTGTTTCACCTCCTCCTTTGAAGCTCTTGGCTGCTTCATAATTCGCCTTATCAACAGATTTTATGGTGCCAAAATTGTTAGAATCGGAGACCCTAGGGTTTTTTCTATCTCTAGCGGTTTTCGCCGGCTTAATTGGGTTGGCCTATTCAGAAGGCTCACCTGCCAAAATAATCGATTTCTGATGTTATGAAAACAAACCCCATTTAGGTGAAGAAACAAAATATGGGTTCACAAATTTCAGGTAAGTGGTGGTGTTTTTGGGTTTTAAGCCTCCATTTTTTTGCCAAGAAAATAATGGAGTACCCAACTTCTGATTTTGGTAAATTGAAAAATTTGTTTATCTTCATTTCCTTTCAGACTATCTTTCCAGTCCATACAGAATCTGGTTGTTCAATTAGGCACTTTACAGTTCTATACTTTTTCAGACTCCCTTTTTACCCTACTTTTTCCCTGTTCATTGAATTTAGAAATAGTTTGCAAAATTGTTTCTGGGTGAAGACATGTCTGGAAGTGGTACTTGCTATCCAAATGAATAATTTTAAAATTGTTTTTAAATTTAGTTTGGCCTACCAACCTTACTTTCTTTCACTGAATAATTTTCACTTTTAATGTTGATGTAGTTTAGATGTGATATTATTAAAAAAATTACTTGGAAGTTGATATATAGTAGTTCACTTTCAGTTTGTCTATTTGTTTTACGTACACTCCTACAAATCACACTTTTTTTCATTTATTCCCGAGTTGGTGGACTGCAGAGTTTAGCACATACGAAATTAGAAAGGAAAAAATAAAGAAAAAAATTTAATGATATTAGCACATATGACTTTATGGTTAGTGCAATGGGAATTTGGGGCAACTTAGGTCCATTAATGATATTAAGTACAGTGATTAGCTATCAGTTACATGCATAATTTTGCATTCACCACTTAATTATGTTAAGTGTCATACATACATTTCAACCATCGATACCATGTAGGAAAAGAAACATGAATGACGAACCAGTTCTTTGGTTCATTCTGGTTTAAATTTTCTTAGTGTTATATTTTTATTATTTTATTAATGCCTTTCTTTCTAATCAGAAGGCTATTCAATCTTGCTTTGCAGGTACTATTTTCCGTGAGCCCATTATATGCTAGAACATTCCTAGAATTGTTCCTGGTAATATTTTGTTTCCCAGCCTGGAGTGTATGTTAAATATTTTACATCCACCATTGACTCTATTCAGCAATTTCTTCTCTAATATTTAGGCTGGAAAAAGCCCATTTGCATTGGCCGGCATGCTTTTGTTGATACGATTATTAAAGGATCAGGGAAGCTAAAAATGGCCTTTGGTGAGTAAAATCATCATGTTTGTTAGATAATTTGAATGTTGTTGAAATGCTTACAAGGTTCTTATGCTCCACCCCCAATCCTAGATAATGAGGACATTCCTATTGAACTTGATATTTATGATTTCAAAGGCCCTGGCATTGCACTTGCTATGTTCAATGTTAATAAGGTTCGTATTCTAAAGTTGTAATTAAAGTTGGCAATATGTTTTCTCTCATCTCATCTAACTATTATAAATTTAGTAAAATTTAGTAGTCTATTCGTGGCTTTGCTGAATCATCGACGTCACTGGCATTCACAAACAAATGGTGTAAGACCCCAAATTTTATGAATAAAGATTTAATTTTCTCAAAATATTTTTTTTCAAAATTATGGTGTGGATTTGAGATAATGTTATAGTTGTGGGTAATATTTAGAAATTTTAAAAAGTATGCAAGTGGTTATATAATATTCGATTGGTCGAGGAATATTCTTTTTATCGGGGAATATCCGTACGACGACACAATCATTGGTGGACCCCACAACGGAATTATTGTCGGAATGAGAAAACGACAGAAATATTTTTATGAAAATAATGATGAAAGTTTTACCGTTAAAACTGTTGAGCTACTCGGTAGTAAATGTACAGTAATACGCGTGGTTGCATAGTAGCGCACGGTATTGATTATTAATGCTTACGTGAGAAGTTACTCAGTTATACTCAATTATTACTATAGTAATTGCTGCATCATATCTCTCATATTATTGATTCGATTATTGTCACAGTATCATCGACATAATATGATATATTATTAAATCAATAATTTAGACGACAAAGTTATTCATATTATTAAATTGCAATATTTACAATGTCTAGAACTTCTGTCAAGGAGAGGTTTGGTCATTTAATTGCGCGCCAATAAGGAGAAATCCTTATCGAAAAGCCCCCTCTTTCCTGGGAACGACCTGGTTGTTAAATATTGTGAATTATAATATTAATGATGAATAAATTCGTGTTTGATTAAAGATGAAATTAATAGTTCCATTGTGTTGGTATTATTAGTGTTAGTGGAAATCGACATATATTCCAATGATAATTGATGTTTGGGGGTTATATTGATAAATTAGGTAATTAATCGGATAACTGAGCAATTAATTGCTACTAATTCATATGCTTATATAACTATTTGTTCACATGTGTGTACTATTTAGTCACATTCATTTACAATTAGGGGAGTTAGTGCAAGATTGATAATACTTGCATGACTAAGTTAAAAATGGATGTATAGATGAAGGTATTATACTATAATTCGTATTTTCACATGTCTAGAACTATTGATTCACATGATTTACTATTAGGGAAGGTGGTGTAAGTTTTATAATACTTGCAGGACTGAATTAAAAATTAAAGAAAAGTTGAAGGTATTGTACTGTAATATTTTGATTCCCAAAATGTGCAATTATCGAAATTATATTTTACTATAAATAGAAGCTCATTCTTCTTTCATTTCTCACCAATTCACTAAAGCTATAGAGCAATTATTATAGAGAGAAATTATAGAAAAAAGAAGAAGAGAAGTTTGCTACCTCTCTATTCCAGTATCCAACTTTATTCTAAGGTAAGGGGTATTATTTCTTTCGTATTCATGAAGAGAGCTATTGTTATTCCATTCTTTATTATTATGTTGGAATAACCTTTCTATGCGAAATACCGCATACATGGTGAAATTCTTCTGCTATTCCATTCTTTATTATTATGTTGGAATAACCTGTCTATACAAAGTACCACATACATGGTGAAATTCTTCTGTTATTCCATTCTTTATTATTCTGTTTGAATATCCTATCTATGCGGATTACGCTAGACCTGGTTCCTTTCTTTATTATTCTGTTGGAATAACCTATCTGTGCGGTCTATCACATGCATGGTGAATTCTTCTGTTATTCCATTCTTTATTATTCTGTTGGAATATCTTATCTGTGCGGATTACACTAGACTTGGTTCCATTCTTTATTATTCTGTTGGAATAACCTGTCTGTGCGGTCTATCACATGCATGGTGAATTCTTCTGTTATTCCATTCTTTATTATTCTATTGGAATATCCTGTCTGTGGGGATTACGCATGACCTGGTTCCATTCTTTATTATTCTGTTGAAATATCCTGTATGTGCGGTTTACGCATGACCTGATTCCATTCTTTATTATTCTGTTGAGAATAGTCTGTCTGTGCGGTCTATCACATGCATGGTGAATTCTTCTGTTATTCCATTCTTTATTATTCCGTTGGAATAACCTGTCTATGTGGATTACCTCATGCATGGTGAATGATCCTTCGTAATTTTTCTGACCCTCAAAAATTCTGGAAAAATTTGAAATGATCATTTGATGAGTTATTTTAAGAGTTATGGATTTTTTGGGAAAAGACTATTTTAAAAGTAAACCATTATAACTCTTTGTGGTTACCTCCAAAATTGATAAAATTTTATCGAGAGTACATATATATAACAGGAGTATACCCTATAAATTTTGGAATTTTTGAACAAAAGAATAATTTATGATAAATGTCTAAATATTCGACAGTTTTGGCCATATGAAAAATAGTAAATAAATTTTAAAAATTACGAGAAAAATATATGTTCAATATGAGACTATATTCTGCTAAATCCCAGAAATAAAATATTTTTGGGACTGATTTGGTATTTTTCATTAAAATAAACTAGTTATGAGTAAATGAATTAAATATGTTATGTGAAGTAACAAAATTGGAAAATAGGATTTTATGGCTTGGGTATCCTATTTAGGGTATATGCAGATTTTTGATGAGGGATTTGATCATTGGTGATAAAATCTTATGATTATGATATTTTTGAATGATTAAATGCATTATTTCGTAGAGTGTAAACAATTGAAATAAATTGTTTATAAGTTTAAGAAGTGATTAAATTTTTGTTATAATATTAATAATATTAGATGATGAGTTTATTAAGTGATTGATAATATTTGGATAAATTTAAAGTCTTTAATATTTATCCTTGTTTTCGTTTGATTAATGCTTATATCATTGTCATCATCCTCATTCTTATATTATTATGAAAGTCATCTTTGGCTTATGTGTATAGATTGACTTGATATGATTATAATCAGGGATCATTCGGTATAATTATAATCGTAATGTAACGAATGATGTGGTACAAGTCTCCATTGGCCGGTAGTGCATTAATGGACAGTTTTTGGTATGATTATGACCGGGGATTATTCGGTATAGTCATGACCATTGATGATTTAATGAATATAATTGGCCCGTAGTGCAGAGATGACTCGATGATGTGATTTATTTATTAAGCTGAGTCTCAACGATAAAAATTGATGAAAATATTTTAAATCATAGCAGATAGTAGATATCATGCTCTACTTGACTCTTCTAATGGATTGCTTATTCCACTGCAGTTAATCTTGATGTCTATTGTATTTTATCAGTTTAACATTGTTGAAGGCTAATGATAATTTATCCTGCATTATCTTAGTCATAATATTTCTTACTGGGCTAGTTGAGCTCACCCTTTTGCTTTCATTGTTCTCTTCAGGAAATGAGAACGTTGCCGGGACTAGTCGGGGAACGGAGTGATGGTCCGAGATGGTGTCATAGTAGTCCTCACTATTCTATAAAATAGTATGATAATAAATATAATGAGGACTCCATTGAGTGTGTATATTATCTAGATCACAATATTTGTATTAAAACTCACAGCATATATTTTGTCGTATTTTACACGACAGTTGTATAATTAAGTTTTTATTTGTATTTTGTACCATGTATTTGGCGACTCAAGATGGGTGATGTATACCTATTTTGGGGGTGTCACAAATGGTCTCTTTGCTTGAGCACGAAAAATAGAATTCTGAAGAATGAAGGTTTTCGGCTATGATTCTATTATGGCAACTTTTTCTTGAGAAGCTTGTAAAACTCAGGCCAAATTATCAGACCCAGTTGACCAATGAAGGTTTACGGACATTTTTGAGGAGGTTTATGAACAGAACTGGAAGTAAAAATTCAAAGAACATTCAATTTGGTTAGTGTAATTGTGCTTTGTACATATTTTGTATGGTATTTTCAGATATAGTTTATTCAGAATCTATACTGACATGTAGGTATGAGCATCGCTTGATTGATGACATGGTGGCTTTTGCGCTAAAAAGTGACGATGGATATATTTGGGCATGCAAAAACTATGATGGAGATGTCCAGAGTGATTTACTTGCTCAAGGTAGTTTAGATGTCAGATTCAGGAGATTATATGATTGAACTTTATGTGACATATTTTCATGTCTTGAGATAAAAGTTGACATATTTCAAATTTAGCAGACATGATACTCTGCTTAATTAGTTATTTTAAGCAATTCAGGCATTAGTATGTTGAAATTCATTGCGTCTCTCATATAGAGGTCATAGGTGTGATGCCCCCAAAATAGGTATACATCACCCGTCTTGAGTCGCCAAATACATGGTATAAAATTCAAATACAACTTAATTATACAACAGTCGTGTAAAATACGGCAAAATATAATCTAAGAGTTTCAATAAGAATATTTTCATCTAGACAATATCCTCACTCAATGGAGCCCTCGTTACATTTATTGTCACACTATTTTATAGAATAGTGAGGACTACTAAAACAACCATCTGGACCGTCAATCCGTTCCCCGACTAGTCCCAGCTATATTCTCATTTACCGAAGAGAACAGTGAAAGAAACGGTGAGCTCAACTAACCTAGTAAGAAATATTATGACTAAAATAATGCAGAATAAATTATCTTTAGCCTTCAACAGTATAACAACTAATAGAATACAATAGACAACAATTTTTAGATCAATAATTGCAGCGAAAATAAGCAATCCATTAAAAGAGTCAAGTAGAGTATAAATCTATTTATCTTCTATGATTTAAAAAGTTTTTCATCAACTTTATCGCTGAGACTCAGCTTAAAAAAATAAACCACATCATCGAATCATCCCTGCACCACGGCCAAGGTTATTAATTAAATCATCAATGGTCATGACTATACCGAATAATCCATGGTCATAAGCATATCAAAAACTGTCCATCAATGCACTACAGACCAATGAGGACTTTTATCACATCATTCGTCACATTACGGTCATGATTATACTGAATAATCTCTGGTCATAATCATACCAAGTTCATCTATGCACGTAAGCCAAAGATGACTTAATCACAGTATAAGCATGAGGATGATGACAATGACATAATAATTCAATAAAATAAGTTCAAGGATAAATTTTAAAGATTTATAATTTAATTTATCCAGGAATCAATATCGTCCAAATTGTCAACATGATACTGCTTTGTGGAGTAAAATTCAAGAATAATATTCATGTACCAAAAATAATTTGGACAAAAAAGAAATATATTTCTCGGGTGAATAGTACCCTATGAATAGTACTTCGGGAATAGTACCCCGTGAATAGTTTCCTGACACAAAAAGTGTCCCAAATACCCGAGTGAATGATACTAGAGTAAATAGTAATCAGGTGAATAGTAACCCATAAATAGTACTCTGGCACAAAAAGTGCCCTGAATACCCGAGTGAATAATACTAGAATGAATAGTAACCGGGTGAATAGTAACTCGTAACAGAAAAATACCAAAGAAAACGATATTTTATGACGAGTACAAAAGAAATAATATCCCAGATTAGTATAATAGAATATACGAAATTGCAAATGAATTTTCACCCGCCATGCGGTAATCCACGTAGATATATTATTTCCACAATTTAATAAAGAATGAATACGAAGGATCATTCACCATGCATGCGGTAATCCACATAGACAGATTATTCTAACAGAATAATAAAGAAAGGAACTAGGTCATGCGTAATCCGCACAGACAGGATATTCCAACAGAATAATAAAGAGCGGAACCAGGTCATGTGTAATCCGCATAGACAGGATATTCCAACAGAATAATAAAGAATAGAATAACAACAGAATTCACCAGGCATGCGATAGACCGTACAGACAGGTTATTCCAACAGAATAATAAAGAATGGAATAACAGAAGAATTTCACCATGTATGCGGTACTTCGCATAGACAGGTTATTCCAACGTAATAATAAAGAATGGAATAACAGAAGAATTTCATCATATATACGGTAGTCCGCGTATACAGGTTATTCCAGCAAAATAATAAGGAATGAAATAACAATAACTCTCTTCATGAATACGAAAGAAATAACACCCCTTACCTCAAAAGAAGACTGGATATTGGAATAGTGAGGTAGAAGAATTCTCTTCTTCTTTCTCTATATAATTTTTCTCTATAATAATTTCTCTATAGCTTTAGTGAATTGGTGAGAAATGAAGGAAGAATGAGCTTAAATTTATAGGAAAATATAGTTTCGATAATTGCACGTTTTGGGGCTCAAAATATTACAGTATAATACCTTCCTCTTTTTCTTCATTTTTAATTTAGTCCTGCAAGTATTATCAAACTTGCACCACCTCCTCTAATAGTAAATAATGTGAATCAATAGTTCAATCATATGAATCAATAGTTATAATCTTGTGAAAATACGAATTACAGTATAGTACCTCTATCTATACCTCTATTTTTAAATTAGTCATGCAAGTATTATCAATCTTGCACCACCTCTGTGACGCCCCTAAAATAGGTCCACACGATACATTCTGAATCGCCAGATATCACTCTATAAAAATCAAATACAAACTTCATTTATACAACTGTTGAACTGTCATGCAGAGTATGACAACAGATAAGCTGTGAGTTTTAATACAATATTGTCTCATAGACAGTATCTAAACTCAAATTGTTACAATGCCATATAAAATACATCAGGAAATATTTTAAGACCCCAAAGAAGAATGAGAAGATTACTAGCATATTCATTCTAATGAGGTGCACTTTTGACGCTTTCAAAGTCGGGTTCTCATCACCCTATTGTTGTTCGCCAAAATCAATTATTAAGTGACGTATAAAATACGACACACGCATCTTTGGTCCTCAATACAATTATCTGTTGCATGTCATGTCGTTTTATAATGTATTGAGAAACTTCGATTTATAATAACATTCATCGTTAATATTATAACTCACAATATTTAACAACCAGGTCGTTCCCAGGAAAGATGGGGCTTTCCGATAAGGATTTCTCCTTATTTGCGCGCAATTAGGTGACTAAATCTCTCCTTGACAGAACTTCAAGACATTGTCAATATTGCAAATAATAATATGAATAACTTTGTCATCTCAATTATTGATTTAATAATATATAACATATTATGCAGATGATACTGTGACAATAATTGAAATAATAATATGAGAGATATGATGCAGCAATTATTGTAGCAATAATTGAGTATAACTGAGTGACTTCTCACATAAGCATCAATAATAAATATCGTGTGCTATTATGTAACCACGCGTATTACTGTTATTTTACTACCGGTTATTTTATGACAACTTGCTTACTTTGAAAAAATTTCAAATATGACCCTTAACTTTTATCAATTTAACCATTTACTAAATGGAATAATTATAAAAAAATTGAATACTTTCATTTCATAAAATTCGGGGTCTCACAATCTCTCATCCTTATGAAATTTCGCCCTCGAAATTTACGTACCTGGTAGTTCGAAGAGATGAGAATACCTTGCTTTCTTTTCGGATTGTACCTTCCCGGTTATATCCTCTGTATCATGATTTTTCCATTGCTCATCTCCTGTATTTCAGATATCATTCTAGAATATATCTTCAAAATAAAGGTTAATTGACATATCACAATTTGTCAACTTATCAAGTAAAAAATTTCAGCTTAGGTAAGTCACACACTAGCGAAGTATATAACTCGTCTCTCCCCTCCTAGTTCTAGACTCTTATCTCCGCCAGCGACCATATCCCTAAGCTCTGATACTATTTGTGACGCCCCCAAAATAGGTCCACACGACCCATTCTAAGTCGCCAGATATCACTCTATAAAAATCAAATACAAACTTCATTTACACAACTGTTGAACTGTCGTGCAGAGTACGACAACAGATAAGTTATGAGTTTTAATATAATATTGTCTCGTAGATAGTATCCAAACTCAAATTATTACAATGCCATATAAAATACATAAGCAAATATTTTAAGACCCCAAAGAAGAACGAGAAGATTACTATCATATTCATTCTAATGAGGTGCACTTTTGACGCTTTCAAAGTCGGGTTCTCATCACCCTATTGTTGTTCGCCAAAATCAATTATTAAGTGACGTATATAATACGGCACACACATCTTAGGTCCTCAATACAATTATCTGTTGCATGTCATGCCGTTTTATAATGTATTGAGAAACTTTGATTTTTAATAACATTCATCATTATTATTATAACTCACAATATTTAACAATCATGTCGTTCCCAGGAAAGAGGGGCTTTCCGATAAGGATTTCTCCTTATTGGCGCGCAATAAGGTGACCAAACCTCTCCTTGACAGAACTTCTAGACATTTTAAATATTACAATTTAATAATATGAATAACTTTGTCGTCTAAATTATTAATTTAATAATATATCATATTATGCCGATGATACTGTGACAATACTTGAATCAATAATATGTGAGATATGATGCAGCAATTATTGTAGCAATAATTGAGTATAATTGAGTGACTTCTCACATAAGCATCAATAATCAATACCGTGTACTACTATGCAACCACGCTTATTACTATTCTTTTACTACCGATTATTTTATGACAACTTGCTTACTTTGAAATTTTTTCAAATATGACCCTTAACTTTAAACTTTTATCAATTTAACCATTTACTAAATAGAATAATTATAAAAAATTTGAATACTTTCATTTCATAAAATTCGGGGTCTCACAACCTCCCCTAATAGTAAAAAATTATGAATCAATAGTACACACATATGAACAAATAATTATAATCATATGAATCAATAGCAATTAATTGCTCATTTATTCGGTTAATTACCCGATTGGTCAATATAACCTCCAGACATCAATTATTATTGAAATAAATATCAATTTTTACTAACACTAATAATTCCAACACAATGGAACTATCAATTTCATCTTTAATCAACACGAACTTATTCATTATTAATATTATAATTCACAATATTTAACAACCAGGTCGTTCTTAGGAAAGAGAGGGCTTTCCGATAAGGATTTCTCCATATTGGCACGCAATTAGATTATCTAACCTCTCCTTGACAGAACTTCTAGCTAGACATTGTCAATATTGTAAACAATAATATGAATAACTTTGTCGTCTCAATTATTGATTTAATAATATAACATATTATACAGATAATACTGTGACAATAATTGAATCAATAATATGAGAGATATGATGCAACAATTACTGTAGCAATAATTGAGTATAACTAAGTGACTTCTTACGTAAACATCAATAATCAATACCGTGTGCTACTATACAACTACGCGTATTACTGTACTTTTACTATCGGATAGTTCAACAGTTTTAACGGTAACACTTTCGCCGTTATTTTTATAAAATGATAATTCTGTCATTTTTTAACTACGACAATACTTCCGTTGTGGGGTCCACCAATGATTGTGCCATCGTACGGATATTCGCCGACAAAAAGAATATTCCCCGACCAAACGAATATTTTATAACAACTTGTATACTTTGTAAAATTTATAAATACTACCCACAACTATAACATTATATCAAATCCACACCACACCATAATATTAAAAAAATCGAGAAATTTAAATCTTTCTTCATAAAATTTGGGGTCTCACAATAGGGAATCCATTATTTACCAGAACATGTGCATCTTTGTCATTTTGTTGAAGCTGAACATTAATAACAAACTTCATCACAATTCTTCACCTCTAGGCTCTAAGCTTTCTGATGCATATGAAGGTTTAAAGTTAAGGTTCTATCATACATATGGCTAATGTTTATCCTTCCTCTCTTTTTTACCCCTAATAAAGTTATTTCTTTATCTAAAATAACAACCTTAAAAAATTTATCTATAATCTGCAGCAAGAAGTTACTTAAATATGGTTTCATTTAATATAATGGGCTGCTGGGATGATGGTTTAGGCTGCGTGTTGTTTAGCAAGTAATTGCTCGATGGGAAAACTTCGAATGTCTATGTTCCTTAACCTTTTGATTATATTGGTATAAATGTTGAAGACTAATAGCAGGAACAGATCTATGGTGCATGGATAGCATGACAAATTTGCTGCTTGTTTACTTCATGATTACTTGTGTACTCTGCCTCCATTAGTTTTCCTCTTTACTTCTACTACTTTTCTGGTGTATGTGGAAATAATTAGGGGATGTCCTGAGCTAAGATATGCTTATGTTGCAGGTTTTAGCTCTTTGGGTCTTATGATTTCTGTATTGGTTAGTATTTTTAACTTCTGTATATATCTTATGTGATATATCTTGGGTTTATCATGTGAGAAAAATCTTTTAAATGCAAGCTATCTTGGTTTTTTGATGTTATGATAATCTTTTCCATGCAAGTTATGCAGTTATCTTCAGATGGAAAGACATTAGAAGCTGAGGCGGCTCATGGAACTATAACCCGTCATTTTCGACTACATCAGAAGGGACAAGAAACAAGTACAAACAACATTGCTTCCATATAGACCTGACAAAAGAGACCCAGACCCGCAGGCTGGGCCGGCCCGCCTGATGAGTGCATATTATTCATGTATTTTTACTCCATTATATTTAGTTTTATTGCATGTTTCATGTGTATATGAGCTTATTAAGGTGTTTAATGATTTCAGGAAGAATTGGAGCTGAAATGAGGAAAAAGAGAAAATTGCAAGATTTTTAGTATTAAGTTGGATGCATGTTCTTGGCTTGGGACTTGGATTTTATTGTAGAGCTCTTCCTTAGCTTTCCGGAACATCTTGAATCGTCCCAATCGGAGATCATATGAAAAAGTTATGATATTTTTACTAAACGGACGTTGAACCTCAAAGTTTGGAAGTTACAATTTACACAGCAGTCACTTGGAGCCAGATTTAGACCTTGATGCAGAGCGATTCTGTCGATTCTTAAAGAATGAAAATTGTAGATCTCGTCGATATCTTCGTTTTGATAGGTAGCAGGACCCGTAACTCCTCCTAGATCAAAAGTTATGCTCGTTTTACCAAAGGACGTCGCAGCAGGAAATATAAATTCGCCCAAGCGAATTTGAGCGGGAAAATTGGGAAATCTTGGATTTTTGGAAAGTTTCTAAATGCAGATTTTTGCATACTTCTACATGGAATTGGATTGATATTTCTATTAGCTTTAGAATTTCCTTTAGACTAAGATTTATTTCAAAATTGAATTCTATTTCTTTATGGAAACTAGTTATGATTTGTAATTCCTCTTAGGATTTGGATTTCTACTTCCAATAGGAGTTAGGACTTTGTCTAGCACTATAAATAGAGGAGGCTAGTCAGGGTTTTAGTCATTCAATCATCTACTACATTCTTTAATCTACAACATTGGAGAATTGAAGACATGAGCTAAGTTCTTTTTATTCAGTTCTAAGGGATGTTGAACCTTATTTATAATTAGTGGTTAATTGAGTATTCATTATTTATTCCTTCTCACATGAAATTCATTCTTGATAATCTGATTTAATTTCTGAATGCTATTTGGCTTAACTAATTTGATTTCTGCAGGATTGAGTTGGTTAACAAATATCATATGCTAGATCAAGGAATAATATTACGTGTAATTGATATTATTTCTAATCACAAGTAGTAATTAGTAATATCTGATTGTGGACAAACTTTTGAGTATTGCTATGATTATCAGAAGACAAATTAAACAATCCGAGCTTATGTGTTTGTTGCTTGGAATAGTCTAATTCCCTAGTTCTTAATGCTGCTATTATATTAAATATAGAGAGCTTATTCTAGGTTATATAATTGTTAGAATCTTGTGAAGAGCTTGTTTCATTGAGTGACAATCTAAGGGGAGTTTCGGGTAGCAGAGCTTGTTGTTACCTAGGGCTATTAGTTTCATTGAAGGGTAAATAATGTTACACTTGATTAATCTATTATTGTAAAAAGGTGATACTGAACTGAAGAACTGAAGCTTTTTATTCATTGTTTATTCTTATTAATTTATTCTTGTTAATTTAGTTAATTAATTCACAATCCCCTTTTCATTAGAAATCATAGGATAAATATAAAACAAATCACTCTCTGTGGGATCGATCCTTGTTTGCTACTGTGTTAATTGTTTAAATCTGTAAAGTGAAAGTGAGGTTAATTTAGGAGTGTAAACGACAGCTCCCAAATTTTGGCGTCGTTGCCGGGGAGTGTTATTTGTTTTGTTTATTCTTTGTTTTTGTTTATTTTTATTATTTATTATTTTGTTTTTGTTTTTATTTTATGACTCAATTCTCTAACTTTATTGACTTAAATTTTGATCAAGAGATAGAGAAAACTGCAAATATAAAAGAAGCTCTTGTTCCATCATTTGAAGTGGAAGAGATGGCGGTGCCACAAAATAATAGAACTTTGAAAGAACTGGCTACTCCTGATCTGACTCAACCATCTTTTTGTATTGGGTATCCTACTTTAGATGTTTTTTTTGAACTTAACTCTAGACTAATTCATCTTTTGCCTACTTTTCGTGGTCTTACAGGTGAAAATCCATATAAGCATCTAAAGGAGTTCCATGTGGTGTGTTCCACGATGAAAGCACAAGGAGTGGAAGAGGAGCAGATCAAGCTTAGACTTTTTCCATTCTCATTAGCAGATTTGGCTAAAGACT
The DNA here is from genome assembly GCA_020205505.1 of Panax japonicus. Taxonomy (NCBI): domain Eukaryota; kingdom Viridiplantae; phylum Streptophyta; class Magnoliopsida; order Apiales; family Araliaceae; genus Panax; species Panax japonicus. The sequence goes on along the minus strand of CM035095.1, from coordinate 82,529,709 downwards.
GGTTATATTATCTACCTTCTGGATCAATACGATCATGGACTGATATGCAAAGGTTATTCTTGGAGAGGTATTTTCCTGCATCAAGAGTTACCGATATAAGAAAGGAGATATGTGGAATCAGGCAGTTCAATGGAGAGAATCTCTATGAGTATTGGGAAAGGTTCAATAAGTTGTGTTCCAGCTGTCCACCTCATGGAATTGATGAACATTACTTGATCCAGTACTTCTATGAGGGGTTGCTACCAATGGAAAGAAGCATGATTGATGCAGCAAGTGGAGGAGCACTAGTAGACAAGACTCCAGAAGCGGCAAGGAACTTAATTGCAAACATGGCAGCTAACTCACAGTAGTATGGAACAAAGATGGATCACACACTACAAAGGGTAAATGGGGTAAGCACGAGAGACTTGGAGCAGCAAATTTCTGATTTAACTGCTTTGGTTCGACAAATGGCTACAAAGAATACGCAAGGTATTCAGCAAGCTCAACCTCAGTACCACACAGAAAATCAAGAAGTACCTGTCAATTCTGGGACATCTATGGAGAATATGTTCAAGGAATTCATGAACCAAACACAACAGTTCATGTGTCAGACACAACAATTCCAGCAGGAGACAAGAACTTCTGTTCAAGATCTGAGGGACCAAGTTGGTCAACTTGCAACCACAGTAGGAAGGTCACTTTCTCAAACTGTTGAAAATGTAATTGCCATAACATTGAGATGTGGTGTAGAGGATCAACAGCAAGAAAAGTCAATACAAAGCAAGTCCAACAATAGTGAAATAGGCAGCAGTGATGTACTCAAGCACAAATTTCCACCTCTTTTTGCTTATAAACCGAAACTACCTTTTCCCCAAGTTCTAACAAGGAATTGGAAAGTTGGAAAAAATTCAACGTCGTATACAGAGTCTAATTAAAAATTCCTTGAAGAAATGGCGAATAGGGAACAAGAACTTAAATATGATAAGGAGTTCACTAGTGGAAACCATTCAGATGTGCTCGAGACTACTGCTAAATTTGAAGAAATCAGTTATTCAAAGTTTGAAAATGATGAACAAGAGGCAGAGATGGAAGAATTAATCATTCCTGCAGATTTCTATAAGGAGGACATAGATGATGATACTTTCCTTGTACCAGCAACAACACACAATGATAAACACCATTGGACCTTACACATGGAATTGGACGACGCACATGTCCAGTTCAAGATATATAAAGTTAAGAGGTATCTTGGTAATTTTAATTCTATTTTTTCTATTGGTGTTGTTGACTCTACAGTGCAGGAATCTCTTGAGCAAATATATAAGGAGGATTTAAGGGCTGGAATGGAGCAAAATCAGGATCTGAAAGATGCTCCTAATGAAGAATTGAAATCGTTACCAGTCCACTTGAAGTACACAAGTCCAATTACATAGGATGAGAAGGATGATGTCAAGCCAATGACAATAAACAAGGGTAACCTAATACTTGGTGTACATTAAAGGATACTTTCAGGTATTTTCATGACAAAAATTGAAGGACAAAAACATCCATGACAAATATAAATTAAAGGATACATCCAAAAATGTTTTCATGACAAAAACATCCATGACAAATAATTTCAGGTATACATTGAAGTTTACTTGGTATAAGTTGTAAAGAATACTTGGTGTAAGCTGTAAAGTAATGGGTCTTATGCTCAACATTTTGTTTCTCTATTTTCTGCATGTTTGTATTTTTTGTGTTCCGTCTTTTGTAAAGTTAACTAATTATACATGGTTATGATGATTTTTGGGTATGGAATGATGGATTTTTTGGTGGTTTGGATATGTATTGATGATTGTAAGTTTTGTAGACAGGTTTATAATTTTCTATCTATTTTTAAAGGAAATTCTGCCAAATTTTTTTGAAATTAGTACCGACTAGCTTGATGTTTTGGTGGTTGGATATGTGTTGATGATTGAGTATGTATTAATTGTTGTGGTGATATGTCTTTAGATAATGTAATATTTTTTATTACGTCGTGCCTTTATGTTGTTATATGTAAGGGTTAATGTGATTAATATGATTAGTTATGGGTAAATTGCGCAAATATCTTAAATAAGCAGGTGGTTATAAAATATTCATATTTTGTCGGGGAAATTTCGTTTGGTCGTTAAACATTCTTGCTGTCGGGGAATATTCGTACGACGACGCAGCCTTGTGTGGGCCCCATAACGGAAGGCGATTGGATGAAGAAAACGATAAATATAAGTTGTTTATAAATAACGGCGTAGTTATTACCGTTAATACTGTTGAAATACTCGGTGGTTAAAACACAGTAGCACACAGTATTGCACCAATTATTGATTCTTACGTAAGAAGACACTACTCAATAATTGTTACAGTAATTACTGTTCAGTATTTTATTTTAATATATTCAATAATTGCTGCGTTGATATTTTATATTATTGTTGTTTCAATAATTTTCATTACACAGTATTTTCTATTATCGGATCAATAATTCATATTATTTGAATAATATTATTAGATAGCAATATTGATAATGTCTAGAAAGTTCTGTCTAAGGAAATGTTAGGTCATCTAATTGCGCGTCCGTAAGGAGAAATCCTTATTGGAAAGCCCCCTCTATCTTGGGAACTGCCTAGTTGTCAGTATTGTGATTCTGTAATATTATTTGTAAATAATTAATTATTAATTTTTATGATGAGGAAAATATTGATTTTATGTGGATATAGATGGAGTAAATTTTTAATATGACAATTGTTGAAAATTAATATTTTATCTTTTTATGATAAAATAATTCATTTAAATATATTATTATATTATTATAATATATAACGGTGATATCTTTACAATGAATATGGGATATATGAGTATATGAGGAGGAGTATTTTTATTATCAAAAATATTTAAAACATGTTTTTCATGTCTGTGGACCCCATTTCTTGACTGAAATTTGATTATAGCCTGTAAAATCGTCCGTTTGTGAATTTCGGTCAATTTCTGTTTGGAATTTGAAAAAAATTTCTTCTGTAAAGTTATAGATAATGGAATTTCCTATGGAAAAGGTGCGAGTTTCGAATTTTTTGACAAAAGTGATATTTATTATGAATTATTGAAGTTCTGAAGCTCCGGAATAATTAATTTTTAAAGTTTTAATTATTTTTAATAAGAAAAACATTTTTTACATTTTTGGGACTCATTTTAAATGTGTTAGGTTGCTAAAAACAGATTCTAGGTGTGCATATGAAATTTATATAAATATATTATTAATTTATTAAATATTCTGCTTTGGTGTTCTAAGCATTTTCCTATAAATAGGGTGCTTAGGTTAGAATTGAAAATCACACCAGAAACTGAAGTTTTCTCTCTATTTCTCTCAATTTCTCTCTCGATATATTGAGCGTATTCTTGTGAGTATTTTAATACTTTGAGTGTTGCTATACGGTGCATGTTCAAGTCATAGCCTATATCCGGTGTTTCAACTAGAAGTACTGTTTTTACGAGGTAAGGGATATTATTTTTTAAAAAAATGATATTAATTCTTCCAATATCATTATGCCGAAGTAATGATCTAAACTTTTAATCAAATTTGGAACTTTTTGTGCCGGAGTTACTATTCACGTATACGGCACTATTCACGTATACGACACTATTCACGAATACGGCACTATTCACAGAAAAATTAAATTTTTTGTTTTCGTCCAAAATATCTACTGTGGATACTAGCTTTGATTGTATCCATGTTTTGATCATTCTTGAATTTTACTCCATTAAAATTATTATTGAGGTATTCTTGGACATGAATAAACCGAAATACGAATCCTTAATATTCATTCTTTTGTTTCACTGGATTTGTTTTTTAAAATATTTTTTGTCATCCTCGGTTCTAAATGATGATATAACTGAATATCATTGGCCTATAGTGCAAAGATTAACGATTTTATGATGAATATTTTTGGCCCGTAGTGCAAAGATGAACATGACCAACTGATGAATATCCTTGGCCTGTAGTGCAAGGATAAATATATGATTTAAGATGTGCATTGATTGATGTTACAGGGATAAAAATACTGTTGATGGACTGTTAAATTCATAGATAATAGTAGATTTCATTCTCTACGTAACTCTCCTATGAATTATTATTTTTCGCTGCGAATATTGATCTAAAACTTGTTGTTTAATGTATTCTCTCAGATTTTTTCTTGTTGAAGACTAACGATAATTTATTGTATATTTGCTTAGTCATAATATTCTTTATTGGGCTAGTTGAGCTCACCATTTTCTTTTTTATTCCATTTTTCTTCTCAGGAGGCGAGAATGTAGCGAGTACGAGTCGGGGTATGGAATGATAGTTTTAGAGATTTGTTTAGTAGTCCTCACCATTTTTGTAAAACAATGTATCAATAATTGTGATGAGAATTTGTTTGCGTGTGGATATTGTCTAAATGACAATATTTGTATTTAAACTCACAATTTTTATATTGTATTAATAAAGTTGAAGTTATTTCTATACCATGTATTTGACAACTCAGAATGGGTGATGTATACCTATTTTAGGAGCGTCACAGTTGGTATCAGAGCTTAGGGATATGATCTCTGGCGGAGATCGGAGAATAGAACTAGGAAGGGAGAGATGAGTAAATCCTTTGCTAGTGTGTCCTACCTAAGCTTATTTGTTGGTTGGTCAGTATATAAGGATATTATGTGATATGTTTATTTCTTTAATTAACCTTTGTTTTATGGCAGTATTTGAGAATGTCGACTGAGAATATTAACAGTGGAGCAATTGAGACCGTGGAGACACCTTTACCCACCAACGAGGAGAACGTACAAACAGGCTGACAATGTTCCTCTTTTGAACAACACCACTGAGCAGATGATGAACGAGGGGATGTTTATAAGCTTTTTGCAGTTCATGCAAAATCAGACGAGGGAGACTCGTTTTCAAAATACAGGAGGAAATGATAGAAATTCACGGGTTGTCACAGCCAAGAAGTTCAAAAAGTTGGGACCACCAGAATTCTGGGGAAAGCCGGATCCGATTAAGGCGGAGACGTGGGTCAAACAAATCACCAAGATATTCGATGTCTTGGGATGCACGAAGGAGCAGAAGGTGCCATTCGCCACCTTTATGTTCCGTAATGAGGTAGATTACTGGTGGGAGTCTGTGAAGCGTACCCATCCAGTCGCACTCAGCATGTCTTGGGAGACGTTTTAGAAACTTTTCAACGACAAGTACTTTCCTGAAAGTGTTCATCATATGAAGGAAGTAGAGTTTATTAGATTGGAGCAAAACAATATGACGGTGTCCCAGTACGAGGCAAAGTTTGCAGAGTTATCCAGGTTTGCACCTCATTTGGTGAAGAATGAGGAACGTATGACGCGGATGTTTCTGAGAGGTTTGAAACCAGGCATACGTCAGTATCTCATTTCTCATAAATTTTCTCTCTATTTAGATGTTGTCAGCAGGGCTCAATTATTAGAGCGAGATAACGAGTACGTTCAACCGAGGGACCGCAACCAGGAGCATACCGGAGATAGCAGTCAACAGAATAACAATAACCAGTGGATAAAGAAAAAGACGGACAAAAATGGTAACCACTCTGGTGGTAATCATGGCCATGAGAATAGAAGAAGTGAGTCGGGAGGAGATTTTAAAAAGAGAAAATTCAACAACGACCATGTGAAGACGTCAACACCAGCAGCAACTGGTTCTAAGGGAGGAGAACGACCACCGGTCGTATGCTACAAATGCGAGAAAGAGGGACATATCAGCCCAAACTACCCACAACAGTTTAAAGTATGCTATAATTGTAGAAAGGAAAGACATATCGCTCGAGATTGTACGGTAGCAAAACCTACTTTTGCGGGGATGATGACTCACAAGGCTATCCCAGAAAAGTCAAAGTCAACGGTTCCTGGAAGAGCGTTTGTTGTGACGGGTCAAAATGCGAGGAACCCAAACGAGATGATCACGGGTAAGCTAATCATAAATTCTTACAAAGTTTATACCTTACAAGATACTGGTGCTACCCATTCATTTATCTCTCCTGCTTGTGCTCAACGTTTAAACTTGACTCCGGAGAAATTAGACATTGATTTATTTGTGGAGACTCCATTAGGAGAAACTTTCATCACATAAACTGTTTATAAATCTTGTTTGATCCAAGTTGGCACCATTACCTTACCTGTTGACCATATCTCTTTAAAGATACTTGTCTTTGATGTAATTTTAGGGATTGATTGGATAACTACTCATCATGCCAAAATTAATTATTTTCGTAAGGTTGTTAGTTTTCATATTTCTAAACAACCTGTTGTACGAATTCAAGCAACTAAACCATTAAAATCAATCACTGTTATATCTAATCATAAAGCTATTCGTTTATTAAAAAACGGATGTCAAACTTTCGTAGCCCATGTTATGGATTTGAATAAAGACACGTCAAAATTAAATAATATTCTTGTTGTTATTGACTTTCCTGACGTGTTTCCTGAAGAACTACCCGGTCTACCCCCGGAACGTGAAGTTGAATTCTTTATTGATCTTAAACCTGGTACAAAGCACATTTCTAAAACCCCATATCGAATGGCTCCTATTGAACATCAGGAGTTAAAGGTCCAACTACAGGAATTATTGGACATCGGTTTCATTCGTCCTAGTACATCTCCTTGGGGTGTTCCTGTTTTATTCGTAAAGAAGAAAGACGGGAGTATGCGACTTTGTATTGCCTATCAGGAATTGAACCATGTCACCATCAAGAATAGGTATCCTCTACCTCATATTGATGACTTGTTTGACCAGTTGCAAGGAGCACAATTCTTTTCAAAAATCGATCTTCGTTCTGGATATCATCAACTGAAGATTAGAACTGAGGATATTCCAAAGACTGCCTTCAGAACTCGGTATGGGCATTATAAATTCTTAGTTATGTCTTTCGGATTGACTAATGCTCGTGTGGCTTTCATGGATATGATGAATCGAGTATTCAAGGAATATTTGGATCAATTCGTTGTTGTCTTTATTGATGACATCCTCATATATTCCAAAAGTCGTGAAGATCATGAGCACCATTTGAAGCTGGTACTCCAAAGGCTTCGTGAAAACAAGCTTTATGCTAAGTTGAGGAAATGCGAGTTCTGGCTTGAGGAAGTAGCATTCCTTGGGCACGTGGTGTCAAAACATGGAGTATCTGCTAATCCGGCGAAGATTGAAGCAATACAAAGTTGGGAGTAACCAAAGACGGTGACCGAAGTACGCAGCTTTCTAGGATTAGCTGGTTATTATCGGAGATTCGTGGAAGGATTTTCTTGAATCGCTACTCCATTAACTCAGCTAACTCGGAAGGATACAAAATTCGTATGGAGCGAGGAATGCGAGAAGAGTTTCCAAGAGCTTAAGAGGAGACTCATTTCGGCACCTGTTCTGATAATACCATCTGGTTCGGATGGATTTGTTATCTACAGTGATGCTTCGTGCAAAGAGTTAGGATGTGTTCTCATGCAACATGGGAAAGTCATAGCCTATGCCTCGTGACAACTTAAAGAATATGAGAGGAATTATCCTACTCATGATCTAGAGTTGGCAGCAGTCGTTTTCGCGCTAAAGATCTGGAGGCACTATCTATACGCGAAGAAAGTGGAGATATATTCAGAACATAAAAGCCTCAAATATTTCTTCACTCAAAAAGAACTCAACACGCGGCAACGACGTTGGCTCGAGCTATTGAAAGACTACGACTACACTATTCAATACCATCCTGGAAAAGTGAACGTGGTAGCTGACGCATTGAGTAGAAGATCATACGCGGGAACGAGTGCGATGTTGTTAACACAAAGGCCCATTTGGTGTGATTTACAAAAGATAAAGATAGAATTTAAGACTCCGGGGACCCATGCAATGATGGCAAGCATACGTATAGAACCAACTTTAATCGAAAAAGTTAAAGTTGCTCAAGCCACCGACCCGGAGCTGATGATTATGATGAAGAAAGTACAAGAAGGTGTTATTCTAGAAGCAAGAATCGATGAAGAAAGAATACTTCAAGTCCACTCCAGACTTTGTGTTCCTAACGATTCTGATTTGAAGTAAAAGATCATGATGGAGGCACACAATACACCGTTTGTAATTCATCCTGGAAGTACTAAAATGTATAGTGATCTTCGACATACATTTTGGTTGAATAATATGAAGAGAGAGATTGCAAAGTTTATCTCGACGTGTTTAACTTGTCAACATGTAAAGGCGGAGCATCAAGTGCCAAAGGGTCCATTGCAACCGCTTGAGATTCCAAAATGGAAGTGGGAACACATTACCATGGATTTTGTTACGGGTTTTCCTACGGTTTCTCAAGGCATAAATACTATTTGGGTTATTGTTATAGATTAACCAAGTTTGCTCATTTCTTGTCGATACGGGAGACTTATTCCCTTGAACGTCTTGCTAGTATGTATGTGAATGAGATTGTGAGGTTGCATGACATGCCAGTATCCATAGTTTCGGATCGTGACCCAAGATTCACTTCAAGATTTTGGGTTAGCTTTCATAAAGCTATGGGCACGGATTTACGATTCAGTTCGGCATATCATCCTCAAACGGACGGACAATTAGAGAGGACTATTCAAACTCTTGAAGATTTATTAAGACTCTGTATCCTAGACTTCAAGGGCAGTTGGGATAAGTATTTACCATTGGTGGAATTCTCCTACAACAACAGTTATCAGACAAGTATAGGTGTGGCTCCATTCGAAGCATTATATGGACGAAAGTGTCGCTCTCCAATATGTTGGGATGAGGTGGGTGAAGCAATATTGTTAGGACCCGAGTTGGTACGTATGACTACGAAAAGATCCAAATGATTCGACAACGTATACAAACGGCACAAGATCGACAAAAGAGTTATGCAGATCTTCATCGAAAGGACGTGGAATTTAGTATTGGGGATCACGTATTGTTGCGTGTAGCTCCATGAAAGGGAGTTACAAGATTTGGAAAATGAGGAAAGCTCAATCCACGATTTATTGGTCCATTTCAGATTTTTGACCAAGTAGGAAATGTAGCCTATAGACTCGCGTTACCTCCGAGTATGTCTCGTATTCACAATGTGTTTCACATATCTGTACTTTGTAAATATGTGAAAGACCTGAACCAAGTTATTGAGTTAGAACCAGACGAGATAGCCGAAGACTTAATGTAAGACCCCGAAAATTTTTAAATAAAAAGAAATTTCCTTTATTTAATTTTTGAAATAATAAGGGTGAATTTGATTAATGTGGTTAGTTATGGGTAAAATGCGCAAATATTTTAAATAAGCAGGTGGTTATAAAATATTCATTGTTGTCGGGGAATATTCGTTTGGTCATGGAATATTCTTGCTGTCGGGGAATATTTGCACGACGGCGCAGTCTTTTGTGGGCCCCATAACGGAAAGCGATTGGATGAAGAAAATGACAAGTATAAGTTGTTTATAAAAAACGGCGTAGTTGTTACCGTTAATTCTGTTGGAATACCCAGTGGTTAAAACACAGTAATACGCGTTGTTGCACAGTAGCACACGGTATTGCACCAATTATTGATTCTTACGTAAGAAGGCACTACTCAATAATTGTTACAGTAATTACTGTTCAGTATTTTATGTTATTGATTCAATAATTGTTGCATTGATATTTTATATTACTATTGTTTCAATAATTGTCACTACACAGTATTTTTCATTATCAAAGCAATAATTCATATTATCTGAATAATATTATTAGATAACATTATTGGCAATGTCTAGAAAGTTCTGTCTAAAGAGAGGTTTGGTCACCTAATTGCGCGTCAGTAAGGAGAAATCTTTATTGGAAAGCCCCCTCTATCATGGGAACGGCCTGGTTGTCAGTATTGTGATTCTGTAATATTATTTGTGAATAATTAATTATTGATTTATATGATAAAAACAATACTGATTTTATGTGGATATAGATGGAGAAAATTTTTAATGTGACAATTATTGAAAATTAATATTTTATCTTTTTCTGATAAAATAATTCATTTAAATATATTATTATATTTTTAATAATATAATAATGGTGATATTTTTACAATGAATGTGGGATATATGAGTTTCTGAGGAGAACGATTATTTTTGTTACAATTAATATTAAAAATAGATTTTGTGTGTCGGTAGACCTATTTCTTGACTGAAAATTTGATTATAGCCTGTAAAATCGCCCGTTTATAAATTTCGATCAATTTATGTTTGGAATTTGGAAAAACTTCCTTCTGCAAAGTTGTAGATAATGGAATTTCCTATAAAAACACGCGAGATTCGAATTTTTTGGCAAAAGGGCTATTTATTATGAATTATTGAAGTTCCGAAGCTCCGAAATAATTGATTTTTAGAAGTTTAAAATATTTTTATTTACAAAAATGTTTTTTCATTTGGTTCCCTCATTTAGTATGTGTTGATGGCTGAGATCAGATTTTCTAGATGGGCGTAGAGAATTTATTAAATATATTAATATTATATTAAATTTTCTGCTTTGGTGTTCTAAGCAATTTCCTATAAATAGGTGCTTAGGTTAGAATTGAAAATCACACCAGAAACTGAAGTTTTCTCTCTATATTATCGAGCGTATTCTTGTGAGTATTTTGAGTATACTTTGAGTATTGTTATACGGTTCAAGTTCAAGTCATAGCCTATATTCGGTGTTTCAACTAGAAAGTACTGTCTTTCGAGGTAAAGGATGTTATTTTCTTTGTAAGTGATATTATTTCTTCAATATCATTATGCCGAAATATTGGTTGAAACTTTTTATCAAATTTGGAAATTTTTCATGAGTTACTATTTATGAGTTACTATTCACGATTACTATTCATGAAGCATGATGATGTTTTTTTGTGAAATTTCTATCTTTTGGTATCGGAGTTACTATTCACGTATACGGCACTATTCACGAATACGGCACTATTCACCGAAAAATGAAATTTCTTCTTTTCGTCCAAAATATCTATTCTGGATACTAGCTCTGATTACTTATGAAGTATTTTTGAACTTGGATTGTTTAAAATACGAATCATTAATATTTATTCTTTTGTTTCACTGGATTCGTTTCCTTTAAAATATGTTTCATCATCCTCAGTCCTAAATGATGAAATTACTGAATATCTTTGGCCTGTAATGCAAAGATGAATGATTTTTTGATGAATATCTTTGGCCCGTAGTGCAAAGATGAACAGGTGTTGAGATGAACATGACCGACTAATTAATATCTTTGGCCCATAGTGCAAAGATGAACAGGTGTTTAGATGAACATGACCAACTGATGAATATTTTTGGCCTGTAGTGCAAAGATGAATATTTGATTCCAGATATATATTGATTGATGTTACAGGGATAAAACATCGACAATGAACTTTTAAATTCATATATAGAAGATAGTAGTTTGCATTCTCTACTTAACTCTTCAAATGAATTATTGTTTCCGCTGCAGTTGTTGATTTAAAACTGGTTTTCTATTGTATTCTATTAGATTTTTCCCTGTTGAAGACTAACGATAATTTTTTGTATATTATCTTAGTCATAATATTCTTTACTGGGCTAGTTGATCTCACCCTTTTCTTTTTTGTTCCATTTTTCTTCTCAGGAGGCGAGAATGTAGCGAGTACTAGTCGGGGTATGGAATGAAGGTTCTAGAGAGAGTTGTTTAGTAGTCCTCACCATTTTTGTAAAATAATGTATCAATAATTATGATGGAGATTTATTTACATGTGGATATTGTCTAGACAGCAATATCTGTATTTAAACTCATAGTTTATATGTTGTAATAATAAAGTTCTAGTTATTTCTGTACCATGTATTTGGCGACTCAGAATGGGTTGGATGGAATGGACCTATTTTGGGGGCGTCACACTTAACATACGAAGAGGTACCTGTCAAGATCTTGGATAGGAAGGAGCATGTCCTACGCACAAAAGTCATACCACAAGTCAAAGTTTTATGGAGGAACCATGCTATAGAGGAAATGACCTAGGAGTTGGAAACGGAAATGAAATCGAGGTATCCTCACCTTTTCGAAACACCAAGTACGTATGTTAATTTCGAGGATGAAATTTCATAAGGAGGGGAGGTTGTAAGACCCCAAATTATTAATAAATGAAATTTAATTTCCTCTATTTATTATAGTAAGGGTTGATGTGATTAATATGATTAGTTATGGGTAAAATGCGCAAATATCTTAAATAAGTAGGTGGTTATAAAATATTCATAATTTGTAGTGGAAAATTCGTTTAGTCGTGGAATATTCTTGCTGTCGGGGAATAACGGCGTAGTTGTTACCTTTAATACTGTTGAAATACTCGGTGGTTAAAACACAGTAGCATACGGTATTGCACCAATTCTTGATTCTTACGTAAGAAGGCACTACTCAATAATTGTTATAGTAATTACTGTTCAGTATTTTATTTTAATTGATTCAATAATTGCTGCGTTGATATTTTATATTATTGTTGTTTCAATAATTATCATTACACAGTATTTTCCATTATCAGATCAATAATTCATATTATTAGAATAATATTATTAGATATCAATATTGGCAATGTCTAGAAAGTTCTGTCTAAGGAAATGTTAGGTCATCTAATTGCGCGCCAGTAAGGAGAAATCCTTATTGGAAAGCCCCCTCTATCCTGGGAACTGTCTGGTTGTCAGTATTGTGATTCTGTAATATTATTTGTGAATAATTAATTATTAATTTATATGATGAGGAAAATATTGATTTTATGTGGATATAGATGGATAAAATTTTTAATGTGACAATTGTTGAAAATTAATATTTTATCTTTTTCTGATAAAATAATTCATTTAAATATATTATTATATTATTATAATATATAACGGTGATATCTTTACAATGAATATGGGATATATGAGTATATGAGGAGGAGGAGTATTTTTATTACCAAAAATATTTAAAACATGTTTTTCATGTCTGGAGACCCCATTTCTTGACTGAAATTTGATTATAGCTTGTAAAATCGCCCGTTTGTGGATTTCGGTCAATTTTTGTTTAGAATTTGGAAAAACTTTCTTCTGCAAAGTTGTAGATAATGGAATTTCCTATGGAAAAAGTGTGAGTTTTGAATTTTCTGACAAAAGTGCTATTTATTATGAATTATTGAAGTTCTGAAGCTCCGAAATATTTAATTTTTGAAGTTTTAATTATTTTTAATAAGAAAAACGTTTTTTACATTTTTGGGACTCATTTTACATGTGTTAGGTTGCTGAAATTAGATTCTAGGTGTGCGTAGGAAATTTATATAAATATATTATTAATTTATTAAATTTTCTGTTTTGGTGTTCTAAGCATTTTCCTATAAATAGGGTGCTTAGGTTAGAATTGAAAATCACACCAGAAACTGAAGTTTTCTCTCTCGATATATTGAGCGTATTCTTGTGAGTATTTTAATACTTTGAGTGTTTCTATACGGTGCAAGTTCAAGTCATCGCCTATATCCGGTGTTTCAACTAGAAGTATTGTCTTTACGAGGTAAGGGATATTATTTTTTAAAAAAAATTATATTAATTCTTCTAATATCATTATGCCGAAGTATTGATCTAAACTTTTAATCAAATTTAGAACTTTTTGTGCCAGAGTTACTATTCACGTATATGACACTATTCACAGAAAAATTAAATTTTTTTGTTTTCGTCCAAAATATCTAGTGTGGATACTAGCTTTGATTGTATCCATGTTTTGATCATTCTTGAATTTTACTCTATTAAAATTATTATTGAGGTATTCTTGGACATGAATAAACTGAAATACGAATCCTTAATACTTATTATTTTGTTTCACTGGATTCGTTTTCTTTAAAATATTTTTCATCATCCTCAGTCCTAAACGATGATATAACTGAATATCTTTGGCCTGTAGTGCAAAGATTAACGATTTTATGATGAATATCTTTGGCCCGTAGTGCAAAGATGAAGAGGTGTTGAGATGAACATGACCAACTGATGAATATCCTTGGCCTGTAGTGCAAGGATAATTATATGATTCAAGATGTGCATTGATTGATGTTATAGGGACAAAAATACTGTTGATGGACTGTTAAATTCATAGATAATAGTAGATTTCATTCTCTACGTAACTCTTCTATGAATTATTATTTTCCGCTGCGAATATTGATCTAAAACTTGTTGTTTAATGTATTCTCTCAGATTTTTCCCTGTTGAAGACTAATTATAATTTGTTGTATATTATCTTAGTCATAATATTCTTTACTGGGCTAGTTGAGCTCACTCTTTTCCTTTTTATTCCATTTTTCTTCTCAGGAGACGAGAATGTAGCGAGTACGAGTCGGGGTATGGAATGATGGTTCTAGAGAGTTGTTTAGTAGTCCTCACCATTTTTGTAAAATAATGTATCAATAATTGTGATGAGAATTTTTATTTACGTGTAGATATTGTCTAAATGACAATATTTGTATTTAAACTCATAGCTTTTATATTGTATTAATAAAGTTGAAGTTATTTCTGTATCATGTATTTGACAACTCAGAATGGGTGATGTATACCTATCTTGGAGGCGTCATACAAGTTGCATCTTTACATTAACCAACTACTTTGTCCTCACTTACTCTCTTCTGTTATATATCTTTTGGTGATTCTTGTAGTAATTGTTTCTCTTTGTTTTCTTCCTGGGAAGATCACAGAGAAATGCTTACCACAAATCTTAAAACTACAAAATCTAGAGCATTTGGTTCTAGAAGGATGCATTGGTATTGATGATGATAACCTTGCATCCCTTAAACATGGGTTCAAGACGTTACAGGTAACCATATTTGTAGAAGTAAATGGATTTATGAAATATGAAGTCTTTTATCATGCTCTCTTTTTTATTTGCATATTAGAGATGCGATATCAGAAATAATATGAAGTAAATGGATTTATGAAATATGAAGTCTGTTGTATTGTTGTACATGTAAAAATTGTAACAGAATTTATATTATCTTACTGGTCACGTGTTTCTTTATTTCGTAAGATATAGATCAGGGAATCATCCTAGCAAATGTCAAATTTATTGATTCGTTCAATCTGCTTCATCTACTGTTTGCTGGATTGATAATGAACCTATCTTTTCTAAACAGACCTTCAATATGTCGAGTTGTGAGAATGTAAGTCATATGGGTTTCTCTTCTCTCACTAATGAAGTTGGATCTCTACGACAACTTACCTTAGCATATGGCTCTCATGTAAGTTTTTCAACTCTTATGCCTTCCAGTAGTGAATGATTTTATTTTTGCTTATAGATTTCAGTTTATGGTGGTTTAGGTGACTCTTGCTCTTGCGAAGAGTTTGCAAAACCTTTCCATGTTGCAATCAATCAAATTAGATGGTTTCCAGGTTACATGTTCTGGACTGAAAGCCATTGGAAATTGGTGTATTTCATTGAAGGAACTAAGTTTAAGTAACTGCATGGGAGTGACTGATGATGGTCTATCATCCCTTGTGACAACACATAAAGACTTGAGGAAACTAGACATCACATGTTGCAGCAAAATAACTCACATTTCAATTTTGTGCTCATAATTTTATTTTATTTTTTTAATTATACAGTGTCTTCATGCACGAGTTATCGCTAATATATATATATATATATAGGAGAATATGAAGGTGCACAACCGTATAACTTTTAAAATTACACATTCTCGATAGTAGAGTGAATTCACTCTATAATCATAGAGTAGTCACTCTACGATTTGAGAATTCAGTCTACATTCGATGATACTACTCTATGATAATATGATGAATTCACTCTACTATCGTAGACTGTATAACTTTAAATTTTACACAGTTGTGCACTTTCATTTTTAACACACACACACACACACACACACATATATATATATATACACGGTCCGGATCTTTAAATCACTACTTATCTAACATACTTTGCTCACCCCCCCTTTAGCGACGGACCGGGCGACGATTCGGTCCGTCGCTATATATAGAACTATCGTCTTAGCTTTTAGCGATGGACAACATATAGCGATAGATTACATATAGCGACTGACCGAACCTATAGCGACGGACCAAATCGTCGCTCGGTCCGTTGCTAAAGAAGAATGCACAATATATGTTAGATAAGGGGTGAATTTAAGATCCGGACCATATATATATATATATATATATATATATATATATATATATATATATATATATATATATATATATACGGTCCGGCTCTAAAGCGAACCTTAAAGAGCGAACCAAAGACGAACCGTCGTCTATGGCGACGGTTCGATCCGTCACCATAGCCATGTAGTTTTTGGGAACGGGTCGAACCGTCGTCATAGACACCAAAGACAACGGTTCGTCTTTAGTTCGTTTTTTAAGGTTCGCTTTAGAGTCTCTCCGTATATATATATATATATATATATATATATATATATATATATATATATATATATATATATATATATACATGCATGACCTCCATGCACAGGGTGTACCATGTTTTTTTATTAAACACTAATAGTACAATTAATATTGGCCAACAAATACACCAACCCTCATCCGCTATGTCACTCGTTAGATTACTTTAAACACCTTATTTTAATTTGACTAAATATGTGTTTAATATAAGAACACATAAGGTCAGGAACGTGAACTGTCATTGGGCTTAAAATAGTACTATCACTATCATAGATTATCACTAATACCAAATTCATGTCACTTGCATATTCTTTATTTTTTTTGTACTTCCAAATTCCAATATATATATATATATATATATATATATATATATTATCGACGATGGCTTTTTGAAGTTAAATTGAGAGATTTTTGGATGTAAAATTAATATGAATTTAATTTTAAACAATACAATTATGAAAATTATAAATTATTTAAAAATTATAATTAATGCAGGATTTATCATTTTCTAAAGTCAAATAAATTAAATCAATTTTAAGTTTAAAAATATTTTAAATTGAGTTACAAAATTTATTTTGATCTTATATATATTTTAAAGGAGTGGAAATATCCATTTCCTATATTTCCATTAATTTTTGTTTTTTTATAATGTAGGATTTTTCAATTGCAGTCGGACTAATCTCTCAACTTGAACCAGTCTTTTCTTTAAATCAGCTTGCGTTGGCGATCCGTAGTCCCAAAAATATTTCTGCCTTGACGATTGTTATAAATAGGAGTAAGAACTTAAGATGTCCATATTTACGACTTTTAAGTTTTACACTTAAATTGTTGCAAGTGTTAGGTAGATAGGTAGGTGTTTTATCATCTATATAGTGGTAGAGTAAGAGCATATGCATGTAGAGAAATAGCCAAAAGATATGTGGATGGTACGTCAAAATCAAAAACTCGAACTACAAAAGTGGAGTGTGGTCATATTCGTGTGGCTTGTCTTGTTCGGGTGGGCCACGTGAGTTTGACACAGTAACTCACGTGCAGGATATCAGAAACATACTTACGTCCTTGGCCCAACCCTACCTAGCTACCTTAATTGGCCCTACTTCTTCACATCATGCCAAGAATCTACCAATGATATTTTCAAACCTAAATTTATTTTTATTTTTAAACGTATATAATTATGAGCATAAAAAATATTAATTAGTTACTTTGTATTACAACTAAAAGTTAAGATATCAATTCTCTGATATATGTGATAGACCGAATCGTCGTCCGATTCGTCGTTAAAAGTGGTGAGCAATATATGTTAAATAACGGATCATGTGATAATATTTTATTTATTAACTATTTTCACATAAATACTAATTAGTAAATTTTCTTAATTTTGAAATTATAGCGAACTTAATATTGTTATATATATCAATTTGATGTTCCAATGAGTGAAATTATATCGTGTTAATTAATATCTCGGAATGTCGATTAATATATTTAATTATCATTATGAACATTATTATTGTCAAAACATCTATAAGATTTTTCGTAAGATAATTTATCATTGATCATAGAATCTTAGTCGAGTCTTTTAATATTTATTATTAAAAAGATTGATTTAATTGTCAAATCAATTTATGATCAAATAGAGATAAATTATGGACTTATGAAATTAGTTTAAATGTATCGGAATTATATTAATTGATTCTGAAATATTTATGTACATTTATAGAGGAAATATTTACAATTTATTAGTAAAAGGTTTATTTAATTAATTCATGGACTGAAGTATAATTACAATTATTTAGTAGAATTAATTGTAATTAATATTTATTTTGAATATTATTATTAGATAATAATATCTAGATAAGTATTGAAATCAGAAGAGAATCCCTTATGATCTCTTTCCTAACTTAATATGAACCAACTTCATGAGATAGGGTAAGCATGAAGTTATTTTTGCTCAAATATTGTGATTATTGTGACGCTCCCAAAATAGGTATACAACACCCATTCTGAGTCGTCAAATACATGGTACAGAAAGTAACTATAACTTTAATAATACAAAAGTCGTGCAAAAATACGACAACATATACTGTGAGTTTAAATACAAATATTTTCTTCTAGACAATATCAACACTCAAATAAGTCCTCATTACAAAAATAGTGAGGACTGCTAAAATATCTTTCTAGAACCATCACTCCATACCCCGACTCGATCCTGCTATGTTCTCATCTCCTGAGAAGAAAAATGAAACAAAAAGGAAAGGGTGAGTTCAACTAGCCCAGTAAAAAATATTATGACTAAAATAATATACAACAAATTATCATTAGTCTTCAACAGGACAAAAATCTGATGGAATACAATAGACATTAAATTTTAGGTCAACAACTGCAGGGAAAACAACAATCCATTAGAAGAGTCACGTAGAGAATGAATTCTATTATCTTCTAAGATTTAAAAGTTCATCATCAATATTTTATCCCTGTAACAACAATCAATATACATCTTTAATCAAATATTTATCTTTGCACTACAGGCCAAAGTCAGTTGGTCATGTTCATCTCAACACATGTTCATCTTTACACTACGGGCCAAAGATATTCATCAGTTAATCATTCATCTTTGCACTACAGGCCAAAGATATTTAGCAATATCATCATTTAAGACTGAGGATGATGAAAAATACTTTAAAGAAAACGAATCAAGTGAGACAGAAGGATAAATATTAGGGATTCGTATAACAGTTTATCCAAGATCAATAATACTTCGTAATAATCAATTGTGAAGCAGAATTCAAAAATAATAATCAAAACATGGATACAATCAAAGATAATAGCCAAAATAGATATCTTGGACAAAAAAGAAAATTTTTATTTTTTGGTGAATAGTGCCGTATACGTGAATAGTAACTCCGATACAAAAAGTTCTAAATTTGATTAAAAAGTTTATCACTATTTCGGCATAATGATATTGAAGAAAATAATATCATTTAAGAAGAAAATAACATCCCTTCCCTCAAAATAACGGTACTTCTGATCAGAATATCGGATATAGAGCCGAAGAAAACTTGTACCGAACAACAACTCTCAAAGTATCAAAATACTCACAATAATACGCTCGATAATCTAGAGAGAAAGAAAACTTGTTTCTGGTGTGCTTTTCAATTCTAACTTAAGCGTCTATTTATAGAAAAATGCTAGAACGCCATAGGAGACTAAAATAATAAAATAATAATATAACTTATTTTTTCTCCTACGCATCCTTCCATGACCAGCCACCACAATTGAACCAAAAATTCCAGCAGCCCACGTGTTAAAATAAAATTGGGTCTCATCCCTAATTTAATAAAAATTATTTTATTTTTCGAAACTTCAATAATTCATAAATAATAGCCCGTTTATCAAAAAAATACGAATTTTATGTCCATTCTGCCTGAAATCAAATTCTCTACAACTTTGTAACTTTGAGTTTTTCCAAATTCCAAACAAAAAATATCCGAAATCCACAAACGGATGATTTTTTATTCTTTCATTCTGACAAAATACTGATAAAATACCTCAACATTAATTCCTTCATTTATAACCACATAAAATAAATAAATCCATCATTTATATCCACATCAAATAAATATTTCCTTATCATATAAATCAATAATTAATTATTCACAAATAATATTACAGAATCACAATTATGACAACCAGGCCGTTCCCAGGAAAGAGGGGGATTTCCAATAAGGATTTTTTCTTATTGGCGCGCAATTAGGTGACCAAACCTCTCATTGACAGAACTTTCTAGACATTGCCAATAATGCTTATCTAATAATATTATTCAAATAATATGAATTATTAATCTGATAATGAAAAATACTGTGCAGTGATAATTATTGAAACAACAATAATATTAAATATCAACGCAACAATTATTGAATCAATAAAATAAAATATTGAACAGTAACTACTGTGACGCCCCCAAAATTAGGTATACATCACCCATCTTGAGTCGTCAGATACATGGTACAGAATTCAAATACAACTTACTAATACCACTGTCGTGTATAATACGACAAAATACAACTGTGAGTTTGAATACAATAATTGTCTACTAGAGATCATATAAACTCAAAAGGAGTCATCATTACAATTATTAATACACTATTTCTCAGAATAGTGAGGACTACTAATGCTATCCTCTGGACCGTCACTCCATTCCCCGACTAGTCCCTGCTATGTTCTCATTTCCTGAAGAGAACAGTGAAAGAAAGGGTGAGCTCAACTAGCCCAGTAAGAAATATTATGACTAAGATAATGCAGAATAAATTATCATTAGTCTCCAACAATGTTAAACTGATAAAATATAATAGACATCAAGTTTAACTGCAGCGGAATAAGCAATCCATTAAAAGAGTCAAGTAGAGAGAATTGAATCTACTATCTTTTATGATTTAAAAAGTTTTTCATCACTTTTATCGCTGAGACTCAACTCAATAAATAATCCACATCATTAAATCATCCCTGCACTACAGGTCAAGGATATTCTTTAGTATCACGACCACGAATTATTCATGCACTACGGGCCAAAGATAATCGTGTTTTCATCAACGGTCCTGATCATGCCATAAAACAATTATCTTTGCACTACGGCCGAAGAGAATCCATAGCCATAATCATACCAAAAACTGTCCATCAATGCACTACGGGCCAATGAGGACTTTTTCCACATCATTTGTAATATTACGGTCATGATTACACCGCATAATCCCTGGTCATAATCATACCAAGTCCATCTATGCACTACAGGCCACAGATGACTTTCAACATAACATAAACATGAGGATGATGACAATGATATAAGAATTTAATAAAACAAGTTCAAGAATTAATTTGTCCATGAACCAATAACGTCCAAATTGTCCACACGATACTGTTTTGTGGTGTAAAATTCAAGAATGCTCAGAAGAATATTTTCCTGAAAAGATACTGGATGAAGCGCAAATATCAAGGATATTCTACTAATTTCATGGAGTATAGAAGTCAAAATTTTAACCAACTGAGTATAATAAAGAATGGAATAACAACAGAAATCACCATGCATGCGGAACTTCGCACAGGCAGGTTATTCCAACAGAATACTAAATAACGGAACCAGGTCAGGTGAAATTCACACCGACAGGATGTTCCAACAGAATAATAAATGCGGAATAATAAATGATGGAACCAGGTCCGGCGTATAGCACAGACAGGATATTCCGACAGAATAATAAAGACGGAACCAGGTCCGGTGTAAAACACACAGACAGGATGTTCCAACGGAATAATAATAAAGACGGAACCAGGTCCGGTGTAAAACACACAGACAGGATGTTCCAACAGAATAATAGAAGAATGTCACCAAGTATAGGGTAGACCGCGTATACAGGTTATTCCAACAGAATAATAAGAAATGGAATAACAACAGTTCTCTTCATGAATAAGAAAGAATAACACCCCTTACCGTAACAGAAACTGGATATAGGAAGAGAAAAATTAAGTAGCAGAAAGCTTTTCTTCTATCTCTCTAAAGTTTCTCTCTCTAGAGTTCAGTGAATTCGTAAGAAAATAATGAAGGAATGAGCTTCTATTTATAGGAAAATAGAATGCATAGTAACTAATCCATGAACGGTCCAGATTGATTTACTTTAATCTGACGGTCCATATTTAAAGAAAAATCTTTTAAATAAAATATAATATATTCTATTTATATAAAAAGATTTTTTACTATGCAAACACTATGCAACATTATGCAAAACACTATGCAACACTATGCATAATAAAATATAATATATTCTATTTATAAAATAACTTTAATAAAGTATTCTGTTTTATATAAAAAGATGTTTCCGTTTTATTACGTTAATAATACGAATAAAACAAAACGTCATTATCGCTATAATAATTCATATTATTAATCGACAATAATTGAATCAAACTGAGCGACTTCTCACATAAATATCAATAATAAATACCGTGTGCTACTATGCAACAACGCGTATTACTGTACTTTTACTACCCAGTAGTTCAACAGTATCAACGGTAAAACTTCCGCCGTTATTTTCAATAAAATATTTTTGTCGTTTTCTCAATCCGACAATAATTCTGTTGTGGGGTCCACCAATAATTGTACCGTCGTACGAATATTTTTCCGACACAAAGAATATTCCCTGACCAATCGAATATAATATAACAACTTGCATACTTTGCAAAATTTATAAATACTACCCACAACTATAATATTATCTCAAATTCACACCATAATATAAAAAAATTATTTCGAGAAAATTAATTCTTTATTCATAAAATATGGGGTTTCACAACTACTGTAACAATTATTGAGTAGTGTCTTCTTACGTAAGAATCAATAATTCAACTATACTGTGCAATACCGTGTGCTACTGTGCAACTATGCATATTACTGTATTTTAACCACCAGGTATTCCAACAGTATTAACCGTAACAACTACGCCGTTATTTATAAAAACTCATATTTTGTCGTTTTTTTCATCCGACAGTTATTCTGTTATGAGCCCCACGAATGGCTGCGCCGTCGTACGAATATTCCCCGACAAAAAGAATATTTCACGACCAAAATAATATTTTCCGAGAAAAATGAATATTTTATAACCACTTACTTATTTTGTAAAATTTATACATTTCACTCATAACTAAAGCATTATATCAAATTAACACCTTATTAATTTATAATAATAAATAGAAAAAATTTAATTTTATTTATAATAAATTGAGGTCTTACTATTATTGTTTATAATTATATTTATAATGATGGTGACACTTTCAAATAATCATAGTGATTAAAGCATATATGTCATATATTCTAAATTCTATAAAAATTAATATACATTCCGCAAATACTTTTGTAAAATATAATGCGAGCCCTTTTATAATAAATTGTGTCTATATTAATAATTTATATGGCCATCAACACCTTTATATAAATTTAGAAGATACGATGATCACGATTTAAAAATATAATTTTTTTATTATAATATAATATTATGATAAATAATTGGGAGATTTGATTCATTTTTAATTAAAAAAATTTAAAAAATACGTTGAGGCGCAACAGTTGACCCCCACCCCACCCCACCCCACATATATGTATTGACAGTATTGTATTATTTCTCCAGTTAAAATTACTTCGATACAAAGATAGTATGCGCGAAGCCACACCCCACACACATATAATATATATATATGTGTCAGTTGGAGAGATTTTTCATATAATATTCAAGAAGAAAAAAAATCAAAGGTAAGATTCCAATACATAAAGGCAGCACATTTGGTTCATAAACACAAGTCTAATTGGTTGCTTTATATATATATACTAGCGGGATCCCGTGCCTCCGGCACTGTATGGACAATATAATTTATCTCAAATTTTGAACGACCAAAATAATTTATTGAGTGAGCGGGAAATTTAAAGTCATTTGTATTTTATTAAATTATTATTAGATTATTAGATTATTAGATGTATTTTATTAGATAGATGTATGAACGGTGAGATTTATCCCAAACTTTGGACGGCCCAGATGATTTATTAAGTGAGCGGGAAATTCAAAATTATTTGTATTTTATTAAATTATTATTAGATTATTAGATAGATAGATGTATTTTATTAGATAGATGTATGAACGGTGGGATTTATCCCAAACTTTGGACGGCCCAGATGATTTATTAAGTGAGCGGAAAATTCAAAATCATTTGTATTTTACTTTGGACGGCCCAGATGATTTATTAAGTGAGCGGGAAATTCAAAATCATTTATATTTTATCTATCTAATAAAATACAAATGACTTTAAATTTCCCGCTCACTCAATAAATTATTTTGGTCGTTCAAAATTTGAGATAAATCATATTGTTCATACAGTGCCGGAGGCACGGGACCCAGCTAATATATATATATATAGGGCTTGATTTGTATAATATCTTCAATCATTTAAAAGAGAAAGAATATTTATGTAACATGGTTCCCTTTTTCCACGACTTTACGCAATTAGTTGGAAAAAATAAATTAAATATTATTAATATTGATGCATTAATGCTACCTTTTAAAATTAAAATAATAATTTCATTTATATATTGCATTAACAAATATAATGAACTGCTTAAAGTACTATTCTCTTTATTTTTAAGAAATTGTTATTTTAATACGTTATTTATAATTTTAATAAGATCCTCTTTACGCGACTATAGAATTCATTTATTATTTATAAAATAAATATTTAATGAAAATAATAAATTAACTTATAAAAATATAAATATTTTGTGACTACTATTAAATAATAATAATAATAATTATTATTATTATTATTATTATTATTATTATTATTATTATTATTTTATATGAGATAATATTTTATATGAGCAGAAAAACTTACAGTAATCTTGCATGTAAGACCCCAACTTATTATTAATGAAATTTAATTTTTCCTATTTATTATTTTAAAATAGTAAGGGTTGATTTGATTAATGTGGATAGTTATGGGTAAAATACGCAAATATTTTGAATAAACAAGTGGTTATAAAATATTCATTGTTGTCGGGGAATATTCGTTTGTTCGTTAAATATTCTTGCTGTCGGGGAATATTCATACGACGGCGTAGTCTTTTGTGGGCCCCATAACGGAAAGCGATTGGATGAAGAAAATGACAAGTATAAGTTGTTTATAAATAACGGCGTAGTTGTGACCATTAATACTGTTGGAATACCCGATGGTTAAAATACAGTAATACGCGTTGTTGCACAGTAGCATACGGTATTGCACCAATTATTAATTCTTACGTAAGAAGGCACTACTCAATAATTGTTACAGTAATTACTGTTCAGTATTTTATTTTATTGATTCAATAATTGCTGCGTTGATATTTTATATTGTTGTTGTTTCAATAATTGTCATTACACAGTATTTTTCATTATTAAAGCAATAATTCATATTATCTGAATAATATTGTTAGATAACATTATTGGCAATGTCTAGAAAGTTCTGTCTAAGGAGAGGTTTGGTCACCTAATTGCGCGCCAGTAAGGAGAAATTCTTATTGGAAAGCCCCCTCTTTCCTGGGAACGGCTTGGTTGCCAGTACTATAATTCTGTAATATTATTTGTGAATAATTAATTATTGATTTATATGATGAGAAAAATATTAATTTTATGTGGATATAGATGGAGAAAATTTTTAATGTGACGATTGTTAAAAATTAATATTTTATCTTTTTCTGATAAAATAATTCATTTAAATATATTATTATATTTTAATAATATAATAATGGTGATATTTTTATAATGAATGTGGGATATATGAGTATATGAGGAGGAAGAGTATTTTTGTGGCATTAAATGTTTAACACATGTTTTATGTGTCGGTGGACCCCATTTCTTGACTGAAATTTGATTATAGCCTGTAAAATCGCCCGTTTATGGATTTCGGTCAATTTCTGTTTGGAATTTGAAAAAACTTTCTTCTGTAAAGTTGTAGAGAATTGAATTTCCTATAAAAACTCGCAAAATTCGATTTTTCAGACAAAAGGGCTATTTATTGTGAATTATTGAAGTTCCGAAGCTCTGAAATAATTAATTTTTGGAAGTTTAAAATATTTTTAATTACAAAAATGTTTTTTTTTCATTTTTGAAACTCATTTAACACGTGATTAGGAGGCTGAATTCAGATTGTTAGTGTGCGTATGAAGTTGTGGAAAATTATAATATATTTTATTAAATTTTTTGCTTTGGTGTTCTAAGCATTTTCCTATAAATAGAGTGCTTAGGTTAGAATTAAAAATTACACCAGAAACTGAAGTTTTCTCTCTCTATATTATCGAGCATATTCTTGTGAGTATTTTGAGTATACTTTGAATATTGCTATACGGTTCAAGTTCAAGTCATAGCCTATATCCGGTGTTTCAACTAGAAGTACTGTCTTTCGAGGTAAGGGGTGTTATTTTCTTCTCAAATGATATTATTTCTTCAATATCATTATGCTGAAATATTGATTGGAGCATTTTATCAAATTTGGAATTTTTTCATGTCGGGGTTACTATTCATGAGTTATTATTCACGAGTACTATTCATGAAGCATGATGATGTTTTTTGTGAAATTTCTATCTTTTGGTGTCAGAGTTACTATTCACGTATACGGTACTATTCATGTATACGGCACTATTCACGAATACGGAACTATTCACCGAAAAATAAAATTTCTTCTTTTCGTCCAAAATATCTATTCTGGATACTAGCTTTGATTGTATCCATGTTTTGATCATTATTGAATTTTACTACACTCTGGTTATTTATGAAGTATTTTTGAATGAGAATTGTTTAAAGTACGAATCCTTAATATCTGTTCTTTTGCTTCACTGAATTCGTTTTCTTTAAAATATTTTTCATCATCCTCAGTCTTAAATGATGATATTACTGAATATCTTTGGCCTGTAGTGCAAAGATGAATGATTTCTTGATGAATATCTTTGGTCTGTAGTGCAAAGAAGAACATGTGTTGAGATGAACATGACCGACTGATTAATATCTTTGGCCCGTAGTGCAAAGATGAACAGGTGTTTAGATGAACATGACCAACTGATGAATATCTTTGGCCTGTAGTGCAAAGATGAATATTTGATTCCAGCTATATATTGATTGAGGTTACAGGGATAAAATATCGATGATGAACTTTTAAATTCATATATAAAATATAGTAGTTTGCATTCTCTACTTAACTCTTCTAATGAATTGTTGTTTCCGCTGCAGTTGTTGATTTAAAACTGGTTGTCTATTGTATTATATTAGATTTTTCCCTGTTGGAGACTAACGATAATTTGTTGTATATTATCTTAGTCATAATATTCTTTACTGGGCTAGTTGAGCTCACCCTTTTCCTTTTTGTTCCATTTTTCTTCTTAGGAGGCGAGAATGTAGTGAGTACTTGTCGGGGTATGGAATGAAGGTTCTAGAGAGAGTTGTTTAGTAGTTTTCACTATTTTTGTAAAATAATGTATCAATAATTATGATGGGAATTTATTTGCGTGTGGATATTGTCTAGACGGCAATATCTGTATTTAAACTCACAGTTTATATGTTGTAATAATAAAGTTGTAGTTATTTTTGTACCATGTATTTGGTGACTCAGAATGGGTTGGATGGAATGGACCTATTTTGGGGGCGTCACATTGCACGCTGGACACTGACATTTGAATTAAATTTAAAAAATACTTCTTTAATATTTATCTATTCAATATCATCTTTTTTTATTTATTCAATATTTAATTCTCCTTTAAGTAAATACTTCTTCCGTTTGAAAATAAAATATACTTTTTGACCTTTTATATTGAAAATTTAAAATCATTATGACTTTATTTAATAATACAATTAAATATAATTATTATATAATAGCAAAAATATTGTTAATTATCATATTATTGATTTTCAGACTTAAATTAACTCATATTAATTTTAATTTGAAAATTTAAAAATTAACTTAAAAGTTCAAAATGTATCTTTAATTTTAAAACATAATGAATACATATTATTATTTTAGGATAAAGTCATATCTAAAAGTACTAATTTTATAAATAAAGTGATAAACGATTTACTTTCTATTAGAAGAGATATGTTATGTATTGCGATAAATTTAAATCAAATTAAAATTTTGAAATTTACCAGTTACCAATATATGAGATTAGTATGAATTATAAAAGAGTCTCACTTATTACACATTTTTTTCAAAAAAAAATTAACTCTAATACTCCCTCCGTCCCTTAATATAAGTCATTTTAGAATTGTGCATAAGTATTAAGAAAATGATTGTATAATATTAAATATAATATCAATTGACTATATTTTCCTTGTATTGGAAAATGATAGTGCTATTTATTGGACAAAAAATAATAAGAGAAATAAAGTTGTATTTAATACTTGGCTTAATATTAAAAATTAAACAATTAATGCTTACTTAAAATTCTCAAACGACTTATATATATTAAGGGACAAAAATACTTCTCTAAAACGACTTATATTAAGAAACGACTTATATAACTAACAATCTAATAATCGACATAAATATTTGTAATATATATCATTTTTCATATCAAAATAACTGTCGATATTGGTTTGGACAAAAAATAATAAGAGAAATAAAGTTGTATTTAATACTTGGCTTAATATTAAAAATTATGCAATTTGTGACGCCCCCAAAATAGGTATACAACACATATTCTGAGTGGTCAAATACATGGTACAAAATTCAAATACAAACTTAAATATACAACATGAGCTGTGAGTTTTAATACAATCACTGTCTTCTAGACAATATACAAACTCAAAATAAGTCATCAATACATTTATTGTCACACAATTTAACAGAATAGTGAGGACTACTAATACTATCATCTGAACTGTCACTCCGTTCCCCGACTAGTCTCGGCTACGTTCTCATTTCCTGAAGAGAACAATGAAAGAAAGGGTGAGCTCAACTAGCCCAGTAAAAAATATTATGACTAAGATAATGCAGAATAAATTATCATTAGTCTTCCACAATGTTAAACAGATAAAATATAATAAACATCAAGTTTAACTGCAGCGGAACTAGCAATCCATTAAAAGAGTCAAGTAGAGAATAAAATCTACTATCTTTTATGATTTAAAAGGTTTTTCATCACTTTTATCGCTGGAACTCAGCTTAATAAATAATCTACATCATCCCTGCACTACGGCCAAGGATATTCATTAGTATTACGACCACAAATTATCCATGCACTACGGGCCAAGGATATTCGTGTATTCATCAATGGTCATAATCATGTAAACAACTGTCCATCAATGCATTACGGGCTAATGAGGACTTTTACCATATCATTTGTAACATTACAGTCATGATTACACCGAATAATCCCTGGTCATAATCATACCAAGTCCATCTATGTACAACAGGTCACAGATGACTTTCAACAAAATATAAATATGAGGATGATGACAATGATATAAGAATTCAATAAAACAAGTTCAAGAATTAATTTATTCAGGAACTAATAATGTCCAAATTGTCAAAATGATACTTTTTAAGAATGCTCAGAAAAATATTTCCATGAAAAGATACTGGATGAAGCGCAAATATCAAAGATATTCCACTAATTTCATGGAGTATAGAAGTTAAAACTTTAACCAACTGAGTATAATAAGGAATGAAATCACAAAAGAAATCACCATGCATGCGATAGACCACACATGCAGGTTATTCCAATAGAATAATAAATAACGAAACCAGGTCCGGCGTAAAACGCACAAACAGGATATTCCAACAGAATAATAAAGACGGAACCAGGTGTGGCGTAAAACGCACAGACAGGATATTCTAACAGAATAATAAAGAATGGAATAACAGAAGAATTTCATCAAGTATAGGGTAGCCGCGTATACAGGTTATTCCAACAGAATAATAAATAATGGAATAATAGAAGTTCTCTTCATGAATATAAAAGAAATAATACCCCTTACCGTAAAAGAAGAGTATTCCGACTGGTAGGGCGAGGATATTCTTGAAGAAAACTTGCACTACGCTCAAAGCATCTTAAAACTGAAAGAAATACGCTCAAGATTATAGAAGAGAATTTCTCTGAATTTCTGGTGTGATTTCAATTCTAACTAAGCATCCTATTTATGGAAGAATAGAAGGGATACTGTTTAGAAAATAATACGGACGCAATAATTTTATAAATTACGGATGTCTGTTGCCATAATCAGTGCTTGAATTCAAAACCATTATTGAAAAAAACAAAAAAATATAATATATATATATATATATAACACATGTTATTTATAACTTATATATATAATACTAATAATGATAACTTTCTCCTGACTTTTTCTCCCACCCCTCCCGTGACATCCCACTTGAAAAACAACCTCCCATCAATACAATTTTCCACATATGGGCCCCACATGTGGGCCTACATTTATTATAATAAATAACTTTCTACCGATTATTTGAAAAATGGATAAATGGGGGGGGGGGTCCATAAATACAACAAATACTTCATAAAAAATACTTCAATATTTTTAACAACATTTATCATCATTATTATAATTCACAATATTAATCGACCATGTCGTTCCTAGGAAAGAGGGGGCTTTCCAATAAGGATTTCTCCCTATTGACGCGCAATTAGGTGACCAAACATCTCCTTGGCAGAACTTCTAGTAATCGTTAATATTGCAAATAATAATATTAATAACTTCGTCGTCTCAATTATTTATTTAATAATATATATATATAATATCGACAATAATTGAATCAAATAACGTGAAATATTATGCAGCAATTACTATAGCAATAATTGAATAAAGCTGAGTGACTTCTTACGTAAGCATCAATAATCAATACCGTGTACTACTATGCAATCACGCGTATTACTGTACTTTTACTATCGAGTAGTTCAACAGTTTTAACTGTAAAACCTCCGCCGTTATTTTTATAAAAATATTTTTGTCATTTTCTCAATCCGACAATAATTCTATTGTGGGGTCCACCAATGATTGTGCCGTCGTACGAATATTCCCTGCTAAAACGAATATTCCCCGACCAATCGAATATTATATAACAACTTGCGTACTTTGCAAAATTTATAAATAATACCCACAACTATAACATTATATTCAATTTATTTCATAATATTCAAAAATGATATTTATAGAAAATTTAATTTTATTCATAATAGTTGGGGTCTTACACAATTAATGCTTACTTAAAATTCTCAAACGACTTATATATATTAAGGGACAAAAACACTTCTTTTAAACGACTTATATTAAGTGACAGGTGAAATATTTATCTATATAACTAACAATCTAATAATTGACGTAAATATTCGAAATATATATTATTTTTCATATCAAAACAACCGCAGATATTGGTTTGTTAAGATAATTATATGATTAATAAATTTTAAATACTCCCTCTGTCTCATGATAAAAGTCTTTATTACTATTTTGGATAGTCCTATGTTAAATGTCTATTTTTCTTTAATAACCAAACTTTTACACATATTTTCCTATTATATTCGTAGCATTAAATATTTCATATTTTTTTTATTCTAATTTTTTCTCCATATTTAATGACATTATTATAAATAATTTTATCATTTTATTTATTTTCTTAATATGCGTAAATAATCTACTAAAATTTTTATCCTAAGACGAAGGGAGCATTAAACTAACCGATATTAGTATTATTTTTTTTACCATAGTAGTAAGCGTTTACTTTTTATTTTTATTTATTTTTTGCTATTTCATTATATTTGGATTTGACATGAGTGGTTGTCAGAAGCAATATAAGGACAACCTTTTCACAGGACAAGGTACGTTTCTTGGAAGGAGCAAAGTGTTGCCCGAAAATTATGCAAGCTCCAATGATTTGCCTAATAAATATGTTTAATTAATATTCTCTTCGTCCATATAAATCATTTTAAATAAGACATAAAATGAGCAAATATTTCGAATTTCATTCGTATTCATTCCAGCTCGACTCGAAATATAAATAATTAAAATATAAATAAATTTTAAAATTTGTTAAATTAATAGAATTATCAAACTTTCATACAAAGATAACCAATTTTATTTTATTGGATTATCAATTAATTATAAAAAATTTATGATCAGTTTTCAAGTGTTACCTGGATTTGTTTTCTTCAACATGTGCAACCATGAATAAGTTTATTGGTTTCTGCAATGGTCGTCGTCGTTACATTTTTTTTTCATAGTACAGTTGGTAGTTAAACGTTCATACAAAGGTAATCAATTCAATTTTATTGGGTTACCAATTAATTATAAAAAATTTAAGAACAGTTTTCAAGTGTTATCTGAAATTGTTTTTTTCAACATGTACAAATTAAGAGTGGTGGTAGGGTATATAATATTCTTTTCCCTCAATTGGATAGGAAGGTAATTAAGAAAAAAATAGTCACTCGATCCAGTCCAATTTGGCTCCCTTCTTCACTCCCAGCCGACTTCTGTACCCCTCGTACGTGCTTGGCGAGTTCGCATAACCCATCTTCGCTTCCACCGGAAGGTGAAAGAAATTGTGCCATACTTCACGTGTCCGCGCCATTAACAGGTGGCTAACGTCGTGATTCACCACCTATAAAAATTCCCACTCGTAGTACGTACCGTGGTTCCTCTTATTTTTTCCAACGTGGTTATTATGCACTCTTTTTATAATTATTTTGTGGATACATTAATTTTATAATTACTTTATAATTGTTGTATAGTAGTGTAAAAGACTCAAAGTTCAAATCGCTTGGGCTCGATTTGGTAGTTAAACGAATTTCAATCAAAGCTTATTTTATACTCGATAAATTTTGTGAATCATGAGCAATTCAATAATCGACGCGGCTGGGTTCATCGTTTCTGAATTTCAAGTAATCATTAATTACTTAGTTTCTAAAATTATCCCAAATATTAAAAATAATTTTGGTTCTCTCACCATTTTTGTCCAATAGATAAAACTTTTTTTTTCAATACAAGAACAATATAGGCAATTGATATTATATTTAATGTTATAAAATTATTTCTTTAATATTTAAGCAAGACTTATATTAAGAGACGGAAGGATAATTTAATAGTACTAGTAATTAATTAATTAATTATAACAAATTCATTAATTAATTAGGATTCTTCTGTTCCTGTGGTATCCGTTTAGGGATCGGTTAACAAATCTTTGTTTGAGTATTTAGAATTAATTAAGTTATTAAAAAATAATTAATTTTTTTTGACAAAATTACTGGATTTAATAATTTTATTATTATTTAAATAGATAAAGAATTGTTGAGGGGGGGCACGTGGATGTTAGTCCGTAGAATACGGGAGGAGTCACGTGATTTTAAAACGGTTGCCTACCACACACACCGTCCCCGCCTCCCAAATCACGTGGACAACTCACCTTGTGATGAGGGTTGTCCCACCATTAACCATGATCCAGTTTTTCCCTATTAAAATACTCCGGCACTAGTAACTACGACTTCATTTGTTTCTAATTTTTTTTTTCTCCTTTTTGTAGAGGTTTTTTTTTTTGAGGTGACATTTTATTTTCTATTAACTTCAAGATACTTCTGGTTCTTTCTCTGTTTTTGTGAGAATTTTAATTTTTTATGTTAAGAATTAATTTTATTTATGATAATTTGTAATAATTTGGATTAAATCTTAAGTTCGGAACAAATCTTAGGTCAAACAGAATCAAATCAAATCTATCAAAAAAAAACCTTAAACCACTAACTCAATATTATCTTATTGGATTATCTTAGTTCACTTTAAGTTTACTTAAAAGGTCATGACTGAAGATATTATTGTTGGCAGCTTAATTAATTCCTTATATACATATAAATTTGCTCATATTTCTAGATGTAAGACTGATGTGTTACAAACTCTCCCACTTAAATTTTTGACATACTTGTCAGAATCGATTACACATGACTCACGGATCTTTGTCTCCCTAGTTATTGTGGAATAATACCTGCTAACTTTGTATCCTTACCTTTGAACCCCTCTTCATAGTAGGATAATACTACCAGCTTTCATGTTCCCATCTATGACAACCCGATCAGATATTCTGATCTAATTTTTCGATAGTCGACTCTGATACCATATAAAATGACCCGGGTTAATCTCAAGTCCAGAACAAATCTTGGGTCATATTCAAATCCGAATCGAATCAAATCCATTAAAATAAAGCATTAAATCACTACCTCAATATTATCTTCTTGGGTCATCTAAACTCATCACATACTCATCTAAAAAGTCATGACTGGAGATACTATCCTTAATAACTTTAATAAAGTATTCTGTTTTATATAAAAAAGATGTTTCTATTTTATTACGTTAATAATACGAATAAAACAAAACGTTATCATCGCTATAATAATTCATATTATTAATCGACAATAATTGAATCAAACTGAGCGACTTCTCACATAAATATCAATAATCAATACCGTGTGTTACTATGCAACAACGCGTATTACTGTACTTTTACTACCCAGTAGTTCAACAGTATCAACGGTAAAACTTCCGCCGTTATTTTTAATAAAATATATTTGTCGTTTTCTCAATCCGACAATAATTCTGTTGTGGGGTCCACCAATAATTTTGCCGTCGTACGAATATTCCCCGACAAAAAGAATATTCCCTGACCAAACGAATATTTTATAACAACTTGCGTACTTTGCAAAATTTATAAATATTACCCACAACTATAACATTATATCAAATTCTTCCATAATATTCAAAAATAAAAATTATAAAAATTCATCTTTATTTATAAAAACTGGGGTCTTACAACCTCCCATTCTTATGAAATTTCGCCTTCAAAATTAGGGTACGTACCTGGTATGTCGAAGAGATAAGGATACCTTGATTTCATTTCAGATTCTAACTCCCAAGTCATTTCCTCAACATCGTGGTTTCTTCACAAAACTTTGACTTGAGGTATAACCTTGGAGCGTAGAATATGTTCCTTCTTATCCAAGATTTGAACAGGAATCTCTTCATACGTCAAATCTTCCGCTATTTCGTCCGGTTCTAACTCAATAATGTGGTTCGGGTCTTTCACATATTTACGTAACATGGATATGTGAAAAACGTTATAAACACGAGACATACTTGGCGGTAAAGCAAGTCTATAGGCCACAGTTCCTATTCGATCGAGGATTAAAAATGGACCGATGAATCGAGGATTGAGTTTTCCTCTCTTTCCAAATCTTGTAACTCCTTTCCATGGAGTAACACGTAACAACACATGATCTCCTATATTGAATTCCACGTCCTTTCGATGAAGATCAACATAACTCTTTTGTCGACTTTGTGAGGTTTTTATACGTTGTCGGATCGTTTGAATCTTTTCCGTAGTCATACGTACCAACTCTGGTCCCAACAACGTTGCTTCACCCACCTCATCCCAGCATGCTGGAGAATGACACTTTCTTCCATATAACGCTTCGAATGGAGCCATGCCAATACTTGCTTGATAACTGTTGTTGTAGGAAAACTCCACCAATGGTAAGAACTTGTCCCAACTTCCCTTGAAATCAAGGACACAAAGTCTTAATAGATCTTCAAGAGTTTGAATAGTCCTCTCCGACTGTCCGTCCGTCTGAGGATGATATGGCGAGCTAAATCGTAAGTCTGTGCCCATAGCATTTTGCAAACTAACCCAAAATCGTGAAGTAAATCTTGGGTCTCGATCAGAAACTATGGATACCGGCATACCATGCAGTCTTACAATCTCGTTTATGTACATACGAACAAGACGTTCAAGTGTATAAGTTTCTCGTATCGGTAAGAAATGAGCAGACTTGGTCAATCTATCAACAATGACCCAAATCGCATCTATGCCTTGAGAAACCTTAGGAAGACCGGTAACGAAATCCATGGTAATGTGCTCCCACTTCCATTCTGGAATTTCAAGTGGTTGCAATAGACCTTTTGGTACTTGATGCTCCGCTTTAACTCGTTGACAAGTTAGACACCTTGAGATAAACAACGCTATCTCTCTCTTCATATTGCTCCACCAAAATGTATGACGAATATCATGATACATTTTGGTACTCCCAGGATGGATTGCAAACGGTGTATTGTGCGCCTCCATCATGATTTTATACTTTAAATCAGGGTCGTTAGGAACACAAAGTCTGGAGTTGACTCGAAGTATTCCTTCTTCATCGATTCTTGCTTCCGGCATAGCACCCTCTTGCACTTTCTTCCTCATACCCATCAGCTCCAGGTCTGTAGCTTGAGCAGCTTTAACTTTATCGATTAAAGTCGTTTCTACTCGTATATTCGCCATCATCACATGTGTCCCTGGAGTCTTTAACTCTATCTCCATCCTTAGCAAGTCACACAAAATGGGCCCTTGCGTTGACAATATCGCACTCGTACTTGCATGTGATCTTCTACTCAATGCGTCAGCTACCACGTTTGTTTTTCCAGGATGGTATTGGATGGTATGATCATAATCTTTCAACAGTTCAAGCCAACATCGTTGTCTCATGTTGAGTTCTTTTTGAGTGAAGAAATATTTGAGGCTTTTATGATCCGTAAAGATCTCCACTTTCTCCCCATACAAGTAATGCCTCCAAATTTTAAGTGCAAAGACAACAGCTGCTAACTCTAGATCATGAGTAGGATAATTCTTCTCATATTCTTTGAGTTGTCGCGAGGCATAGGCTATGACTTTTCCATGTTGCATGAGAACACATCCCAGCCCTTTGCCCGAAGCATCACTGTAGATGACAAATCCCTCCGAGCCAGATGGTGTTGTTAGAACAGGTGCTGAAATGAGTCTTCTCTTGAGTTCTTGAAAACTCTTCTCACATTCTTCGCTGCAACCGAACTTTGTATCTTTCCGAGTCAGCTGAGTCAATGGAGTAGCGATTCGAGAAAATCCTTCCACGAATCTCCGATAATAACCAGTTAAACCGAGAAAGCTACGTACTTCGGTCACTGATTTAGGTTGCTCCCAGCTTTGAATAGCTTCAATCTTTGCTGGGTCAACAGATATTCCATGACTTGATACCACATGCCAAAGGAATGCTACTTCCTCAAGCCAGAACTCGCATTTCTTCAACTTGGCATAAAGCTTATATTCACGAAGCTTTTGGAGTGTCAGCCTCAAGTGTTGCTCATGATCTTCACGGCTTTTGGAATAAATAAGGATGTCATCAATAAAGACGACCACAAAGTGATCCAAATATTCCTTGAATACTCGGTTCATCATATCCATGAAGGCAGCAGGAGAATTAGTCAATCCAAAGGACATGACTAGGAATTCATAATGCCCGTACCGAGTTCTGAAAGCTGTCTTTGGAATGTCATCGGTTTTAATCTTCAATTGGTGATACCCGGAACGAAGATCAATCTTTGAAAAGAATTTGGCTCCTTGCAACTGGTCAAACAAGTCATCAATACGTGGCAATGGATACCTATTTTTGATGGTGACATGATTCAACTCCCGATAATCAATACAAAGTCGCATACTCCCATCTTTCTTCTTCACGAATAGAATAGGAGCACCCCAAGGAGAAGTACTAGGACGAATAAAGCCAATGTCTAACAATTCCTGCAGTTGAGTTTTTAAGTCCTGAAGTTCAATAGGAGCCATTCGATATGGGGCTTTGGAAATGGGTTTTGTACCGGGTTCAAGGTCGATACAAAATTCAATTTCACGCTCTGGGGGTAGGCCAGGAAGTTCTTCGGGGAATACGTCAGAAAATTCATTAACAACAGAAATATCATTCAAGGCTGACGTACTTTTGTTTAAATCTGTGACATGAGCTAAGAAAGCTTGACATCCGTTTTCAATAAACGAATAGCTTTATGGCTTGAGATGACCGTGATTGATTTTAATGGTTTGGTCGCTTGAATTCGCATAATAGGTTGATTAGGAATATGAAAGCTAACAACCTTATGGAAACAATCAATTTTTTCATGATGAGTAGTTAACCAATCAATCCCTAGAATCACGTCAAATGCAAGTATTTTCAATGAAATAAGATCTACAGGTAATGTGAGGGTACCGATTTGAACCAAACAAGACTTATAAACAGTGGATGTAATGAAGGTTTCTCCCAACGGAGTTTCCACAGATAAGTCAAAGTCTAATTTCTCCGGATTCAAATTTAATCGATGAGCGCAAGAAGGAGAAATAAAAGAATGGGTAGAACCGGTATCAAATAAAGTATAGACTTCGTTAGAGTTTATGATAAGCTTACCCGTGATGACCTCATTCGGGTTCCTTGCTTTCTGGGAGGTCACAACAAACGCTCTCCCTTGCACTACCGGCTTTGACCTTTCTGGGACGGCCTTTGGTGCCTCCAACCTAGCTGAATTTGTCTTTGGTAAACGACAAAATCGGGCTAAGTGACCTTCTCTTCCATAATTATAACATGCTTTGGACGGCATCGCGCGATTTGGACTGATGTGTCCCTCCCCTCCGCATTTGAAGCATATGATAGGTGGTCTTTCTCCGTCCTTAACAACGGGTGCTGGTGCTGACGTCTTTCCATCATTGTTGAATCTCCTCTTCTTGAAATATCCATTCTTACTGTTTTGGCCCTGATTACCACCGAAGTGGTTACCATTTCTGGCCTGCTGATTCCCTCCACGTTTGTTGTCACCGCTTCGATGACCACTCTCGCTGGTATTATAATTTTGCCGGCTGCTCTCTTTTAGTTGAGTTGACTCGTTATCGCGCTCCACTAACTGAGCCCTATTTACAATATCTTAATACAAACACAATTTATGAGAAATAAGATGTTGACGTATCTCCGGCTTCAAACCTCTTAAAAACATTCGCGCCATTCTCTCTTCATTATCCACCAAGTGGGACGCAAACCGTGATAACTCTGCAAATTTTGCCTCGTATTGAGACACGGTCATATTATTTTGTTCCAACTTAATAAACTCCACCTCCTTTATATGGCAAATACTTTCGGGAAAGTATTTATCGTTGAACAGCTCCTGTAACTTCTCCCAAGATATCTTCAGTACAGCAGGTTGAGTACGTTTTACCGATTCCCACCAGTAATCTGCCTCTCCGCGCAACATAAAGGCGGCAAAGGGAACCTTTTGCTCCTCGGAGCATCCCAAGACATCAAATATCTTGGCGATCTGCTTTATCCATGTTTCCGCCATAAGTGGTTTTGACTCTCCCTTAAACTCCGGTGGTCTCAGCTCCTTGAACTGTTTAGCGGTGACCGCCCGAGAGTTTCCCGTGTTTCCATCTACGTTTTGGACAGGTGTTGCTCTCGTCTGCTGTTGCATGAATTGCATAAAACCTCTGAACATTTGATCATTCATCATTTGGTCAGTGTTGTTGTTTGCATGAGGATTTTCGCCTTCCTGATGCACATTATCCTGATTATTGATATGTGGTTAATCAACGATCGCCTGTGCTCCATTGCCATTCTCAACATTCTCAGATGTCATTTTCAGATACTGCCACAAAACAAAAGGTTAATTGACATGTAACATATTATCCCTATATTCTGACCGACCAATAAAATAGCACATAAACTTAGGTAGGTCATACTAGCGAAGGAATTCCTCGTCTCTCCCCTCCTAGTATTATTCTCACATCTTAGCCAGGGATCATATCCCTAAGCTCTGATACCAACTGTGACGCCCCCAAAATTAGGTATACATCACCCATCTTGAGTCGTCAGATACATGGTACAGAATTCAAATACAACTTACTAATACCACTGTCGTGTATAATACGATAAAATACAACTGTGAGTTTGAATACAATAATTGTCTACTAGAGATCATACAAACTCAAAAGGAGTCCTCAATACAATTATTGTCACATTATTTAACAGAATAACGAGGACTACTAATACTATTCTCTGGTCCATCACTCCGTTCCCCGACTCGTCCCAGCTATATTCTCATTTCCTGAAGAGAACAGTGAAAGAAAGGGTGAGCTCAACTAGCCCAGTAAGAAATATTATGACTAAGATAATGCAGAATAAATTATCATTAGCCTTCAACAATGTTAAACTGATAAAATATAATAAACATCAAGTTTAACTGCAGCAGAATCAGCAATCCATTAAAAGAGTCAAGTAGAAAATAAAATCTACTATCTTTTATGATTTAAAAGGTTTTTCATCACTGTTATAGCTGAGACTCAGCTTAATAAATATTCCACATCATCGAATCACCCCTGCACTACGGCCAAGGATATTCTTTAGTATCACGACCACAATTATTCATGCACTACGGCCAAGAATATTTGTGTATTCATTAATGGTCATGATCATGCCAACAACTGTCCACCAATGCACTATGGGCCAATGAGGATTTTTAATTTTTACATCATTTGTAATATTACGGTCATGATTACACCGAATAATCCCTGGTCATAATCATACCAAGTCCATCTATGCACTACAGGCCACAGATGACTTTCAACAAAATATAAACATGAGGATGATGACAATGATATAAGAGTTCAATAAAACAAGTTCAAGAATTATTTTATCCAGGAATTATTAACGTCCAAATTGTCAACACGATACTATTTTGTGGTGTAAAATTCAAGAATGCTCAGAAGAATATTTCCATGAAAAGATACTGGATGAAGCGCAAATATCAAGGATATCCCACTAATTTCACGGAGTATAGAAGTCAAAGTTTTATCCAACTGAGTATAATAAAGAATGGAATAACAAAAGAAATCACCATGCATGCGATAGACCGCACAGACAGGTTATTCCAGCAGAATAATAATAACGGAACCAGGTCAGGTGAAATTCACACCGACAGGATGTTCTAACGGAATAATAAATAACGGAACCAGGTCCGGCGTAAAATGCACAGACAGGATATTCCAACAGAATAATAAAGAATGGAACCAGGTCCGGCGTAAAACACACAGACAGAATATTCCGATAGAATAATAATAAAAACGGAACCAGGTCCGGCGTATAGCACAGACAGGATATTCCGACAGAAATATAAAGACAGAATAGTAAATGGATGTCACCGAGTATAGGGTATTCCGCGTATACATGTTATTCCAACAGAATAATAATGAATGGAATAACATAAGGATTTCACCAAGTATAGGGTATACCGTTTATACAGGTCATGTATAGGGTATGCCACTTTTACAGGTTAGTCCAACAGAATAACAAAGAATGGAATAACATAAGTTCTCTTCAAGAAGAAAGAATAACACCCC
The DNA here is from genome assembly GCA_020205505.1 of Panax japonicus. Lineage (NCBI taxonomy): Eukaryota > Viridiplantae > Streptophyta > Magnoliopsida > Apiales > Araliaceae > Panax > Panax japonicus. The sequence goes on along the minus strand of CM035095.1, from coordinate 82,488,538 downwards.
TTACCGTAACAGAAACTGGATATGGGAAAAGAAAAGTTAAGTAGCAAAAAGCTTTTCTTCTATCTCTATATAGTTTCTCTCTCTAGAGTTCAGTGAATTCGTAAGAAAATAATGAAGGAATGAGCTTCTATTTATAGGAAAATGGAATGCATAGTAACTAATCCATGAACGGTCCAGATTGATTTACTTTAATCTGACGGTCCATATTAAAAAAAAATCTTTTAAATAAAATATAATATATTCTATTTATATAAAAAGATTTTTACTATGCAAAACACTATACAACACTATGCATAATAAAATATAATATATTCTATTTATAAAATAACTTTAATAAAGTATTCTGTTTTATATAAAAAGATGTTTCTGTTTTATTACGTTAATAATACGAATAAAACAAAACGTCATCATCGCTATAATAATTCATATTATTAATCGACAATAATTGAATCAAACTGAGCGACTTCTCACATAAATATCAATAATCAATACCGTATGCTACTATGCAACAACGCGTATTACTGTACTTTTACTACCCAGTAGTTCAACAGTATCAACGGTAAAACTTCCGTCGTTATTTTTAATAAAATATTTTTGTCGTTTTCTCAATCCGACAATAATTCTGTTGTGGGGTCCACCAATAATTTTGCCGTCGTACGAATATTCTCCGACAAAAAGAATATTCCCTGACCAAACGAATATTTTATAACAACTTGCGTACTTTGCAAAATTTATAAATATTACCCACAACTATAACATTATATCAAATTCTTCCATAATATTCAAAAATAAAAATTATAAAAATTCATCTTTATTTATAAAAACTGGGGTCTTACAGCTGCCCCCCGAACCCCCGCCAACTTTTTTTATAATTTAGTAATAATTTTGACCCCACTACTAAAAGCTTCTGGCTTCGTCACTGCATATATTTTAAACTTATTTAAAAAATGAAAAAGACAAACACCATTAATTTTAATTATAATGACAAATTTCTTATTTATGTGAGAAATAACATAATAATCTTATTTTATTATTATTATTTTATACTTTTATTTTTGACATCACACTAACATTTTCATTTTTATCAACTTGTCGTCTTGTCGCGTGTGACTTTCTTTCTTTTATTTAGTCAAAAATTCAACCCTCCAATGAGACTCAGATCTGGCCATCTGGGAGGGTCTTTGTCCAACTTAAAGGGACCCTATCTCATACCTTCTTTTATATATTATTCTTGTTTTCTCTTTATATGAATTTATTTTCTCATAAATTGTTTAGGTTTGGTTTAGTATTTTTTTTACTACATTTAATAGTTGAAGTACTTAATTTAATAATTAATATAATACTCTTAACATATAATTAAGACGGTAAAATAAACAAACAGTTCGGATTCTATTCTTACTAGCGTGACTAAAAGTTTGATTCGAACTCGATTTAAAATATGAACAAATTTTAAAGTTCGATAAATTACTCAAAATTTTTCAAATTATAATTTTCTATTTAACTCGGATCATATTTGTTTGAAAATTCAAACTGATCGAGTTCAATTCGAGATCGTGTTCAACTCGATAATTAAACGAGCTTTAATTAAACTTAAACTCGATAAATTTTATATATTAAATTTAAATAATTTAATATTTAGATCGACTCAATTCATTTATACCGTTACGGTGAATTGGCAATTTTGGTTTATATGTGCAAACTAGGCCAAGGCCTGATAGACATGTGATTAGGGGATGGTGCCGAATGCCGATCCTTGTGCATACGTCTATGTATATATGATGACGTGGGGGCCCAAATTAAAAGGAGCCGTATTTGAGGAAGTAATTTAATTTAATTATTAAAAAAAAAGAGTAATTGAAGTATAACATTTACAAGCACGCACGTGAGCTGTGGAAGTTGAGAAGCTCTGCAATCAGCAGCTCACGTGCGCCCATCCCCTGCCGTTCATCTGCCACTGCTGCCGGCTCGCGTGCGGTGGGGACCGCTTTCTCTCTCCATCGGCTCTAGCGTCTATGTTGTGTGTTGATGTCCGTGACAACGGAACGGAGTTAACGGACGTTAAATTTGTATAACGGCTCCGATATGAAGCCGTTATGGTTAGTTGAAATGGATATCTGTTCGAAATGACGAAATTATCCCTCATGACTTTTACAATTTACAATGCTCCTTCAATTTTGGGCTCTGTAAATACTCTTTATTGTCGTCATTTGAGTACGGATGAATATGCGTGTGTTCGAGTATTAATGTAACACTAATATTTAGTGCCATATATTTAAATTTTAATATTTAGAAGTTATATTTAAATTTTTAATATTATTTTATTTGTGAGTTATATAAATTATATTTGAACTAAATTATAGTAGATGAATAATTTTTAAACGCACCAAATATTTCATAAATAAATACAAACAAACACAATTTGATTCAAAATTTATTAAATATTAGTTGAACTCCATCGAATTAATCAATATTTTTATGGATAGATGGTTTGGCTGGGATATATAGTGTGTTAGTGTTTAATGTAACATTCCAATTTTATATTAAAACACGCAAAAATAATTGTCTATATATCAAGAATTAAGTTATTAACAATAATATATTTAGTCTTAATTTTTTAAGTGAGTCTATGATACGTTAAGATAATCCAATGATAAATAGTAAATTTTAGAACATGGTAATTTACGATTTATTTTAAAATATCTAAGTTAGGATAACACTGTGAAATTCACTTTCAAAACGAGGTCACTGTCCTGTTTCCCATAACACCCAGCGGACAAAAAAAAACGGATGAAAAACGAACCGACTTTAGCAACGATTTTTTTTGTCGCTATATCTAAGGCGACGGTTCGGATTGTCGCTATAGCCCGATTCATCTTTTCGTTGGAGAAACTTTTTTATATATATCAAATATATAACTTATTAGGTATTGCAAAGTCTCTCACTCACTTAAAGTCTTAACGTTCTTGTTAAACCAGTATTTAACAACATAAATATTTGTTAATTTAACTATTATGAAATAATACAAACAACTTTTGTGTTCTTATTTACGATTAAGGGTGTAAATGAACTGAGTCGAACTGAGTATTGAGCTGCTTAAATTTGATTCACAAAATTTATCGAGTATAAAATTTTATAAGGTTTGATTGAGACTCGTTTAGCTACCGAGTCAAGCAAGATCTCAAATCGAGCTCAATCAATTTAAACTTTTCGATGAATATGATCCGAGTATCAATAAAAAATTAAAATTTAAGGAGGTTCAAGTAATTTATCGAACTTTAAATTTGTTAATATTTGAATTATTTATATTTTGAGTCGAACTTGAATCAAACTTGTAATCGGACGAGTATAAAATAAGCCCGAACTGTTTACTCATTTTACACATTTACGATACCTCTTTTATTCATCATAAAATAAAATCAGCTACTTTCGTATTCCCGCATACGACAATTCGATCAAATGACAGGCTCGACCCAAATTTCAAATATAATATTTTCTTCGATATATAAACCAGATTGTGAAGAACCGAAGATTGTTATGCAAATTTGGTATTATAATTAATTCGACATAATATAAACTTTCATAATATTAATATTAATACTAATAAAAATGAGTAGACTACAAAATGGTACAGGGGCAAATTCGGGATCAGTGAAAATAGAAAAAGCAAATAAAGGTATGGGCATGATTTGGGGTTTGATAGGGCCATAAAAACCCATGGCCAGTAGCCAATAGGTGTACGTGAGGGCACGTGCATGGAAGACTATGGCGGTGCGTCGCTCTCTCTCTCTCTCCCAATTTCTCTTTCTCGTGACGGTGTCACGTGGTGACGAGATAGATAGAGAGAGAGTGAGTGGGACCCACACATTTGTAAAAGATGAAAAAGAAAGGGAGAAAAATAAATTAAGTACCCGCTCAAAGCAAGGTAAACAAGGCTTTAGCGAGTGGCATGTGCATTGCTTGTGAAGTGACCTGTCGTTAGTGGGTCCCATTCTACAAATAGTAAGGTTCAAATATTTCACAAAAATGTTACCAATAATTAGGTTCAATAAATAAAATAAATTTATATTCTTCTCTCTCAAAAAATAATAATAATTAATTTACAAAATTTAGGAATATTAAAGAATAAGTTAGTGATTTAGTTATAATTTGATGATAAAATTATTATAGCAAACGACATAATATAATCTTATTATTTTTTATTATGTAGATAAAAATTAAATATTTTTGTAAAATAATTTTTATTTCTTTTTTTGTTAATTCGACATAATATTTTTTTTGTTAATTCTTTTTTTTATTCATACATGTGTCAACCACACAACCCCCTATTGTGGCATACACAGCCTCTATTTTCTCCGTTTCATTGATTTATTGATTATATCTTTATTTCTTTTATTGATTATATCTTTATTTCTTTTATAATAAGGTGACACATAATTATGTATGTTTTATTTATGCACAGTCTGTTAAAATTACGTCGTTTTGGCAGATTTGTTTTTTTAGCTTCTCTCCTTCTAAATTAAAATCAAAAGCAAATATGTCAAAACGACGTAATTTTGACATACTGTGCATGAATAAAACATACACAACTGTGTATGATCATTATTATTATTATTATTATTATTATTTATTAATGACTTTTATATTAAATTGAAAGTTAAATAAATTATATCGAAATCAAACCAGCATAAGAAAGAGGCCCAAATGCAGCCCAAGAATTAGTCACTAGCATCAGGCGGCCCATGTCTATTGTTGTTAAATTCCTCATTTTAATTATAAGGACCTTCCGTTCCTTGATATATCCATCCATCCCACCAATTCTTTTCTCCGATTGTTGGCTAGGGAGAAAGTTTGTTGTGGGCTGCGTAGTTAATTGGGTTGGGTAATTAGACCAAACAATTAAGCCCTGTCTTAATTAATTTTAACTTATAATTTAATTTATTCATTACATATATAATAACCAAACACAATATTGAATGTAATAATAGTATAATTACTAAACGAATTCTAAGAACAAATCAAACAAAATAACATATTATCATTACATTATAATTTTAAGGAACTGATATTTCTGTATGTATTTTTTGATATTTTCACATGATCCTCTCTTATATAAGTATACAGTAGATCTCACGTATATGTGAGAAGGAAATACGTGAAAATATCAAAAAAACACATTTAAAAATAATAATTTTCTAATTTTATTATATTATATCAAATTTTTATTCGAGGAATCAAACCCCACCGTACGGATATAATTAATTTCGTAATTTACTTGAATTATTGGCCCCAAACGGTAAAAGGATGCCGTCGACATGCTTTAGTTGTTTCCATGGTGATATTGCCACGTATAAACCCACCCAAATATTTCCACGTGCACATCAATAGAGATTTAAAAGAAAAGATTTAAATGTCCCCCTAGAATTTCTGAAAGTTTATACTTCCTCCATGTCTTCATAACAGGGCTGAGTAACTATTCAAATTAGAATTGAAATCGCATTAAAAATTGCACCAACTATTCTGACGTATGTGATAGTTTTAAATGAGTTGAAAATTTAAATTTACGCACGCATAAAATCGAAACCGCATCATGTGTCCATGTTGATAGAATAACCTATAATATTTTTAAGTAAGATTGTGTGTGTTATCAAAGTGATATTTAATACTGTGTGATGCTAATTTATTAATTTAAATTACATAAAATTTTGTTATTTTAATTGGTTTTGGAATCGAATTCGCACAAAAAAACTGCACCGAACGATTCAAAACTATGCCGCACCAATCACAACCGGTTTTATGTGTAATTTTGAATTTGTCAAACCGCACCGCACCTAAATAGTTTCGTGTGCGATTTGATCTTCAAACCACATTAAATCTCACCATGCTCACCCATACTCTATAAATTCAAAACATGAGTTATGTTTAAAAAAATAAAAATATATTTTAGTTACATATTTATTTTAAATAATATTAAATTGTTGATTTTATAGCAATAACATGATAATAAAATAGATAATTGTAGAGTTCTTATATTGTATTTTGTGTATTAAATAATATCTCAAATAGACAAAACTTTTCTTTTTATTATGTAAGATTATAAGTTTAAAATTTAACTTATCTTTCAACAAAAATCAAAATTCACACGTGTTACATAAGATTAAAAATAAGTTTATTGGGAATTCTCTAGGTTTCTCTTAGTTTTCTTTTTGACCCTGACCCTTAAGATAAAATATTTCTTTTTTTTTAAAAAAAAATTAAACTAAAATAGAATAAATTATCAAATAAAAGTAAAAAATAGAATGTAAATAATTAATAAATATCATTTTATGGCCTCGTGCCATCGTGTCAGATAGTAACGAGTCACACTTTGGCCAAGTATTCTATTCTATAATGAGACTTACAAGAGTCAAAAATATTAAAAGGGTGTTTGAAAACTACTTATTTATAATTTATAAGTTAATTTTTAAATTAAAATAAATAAATTATTTATGACTTATTTTAAAATAATTTATAATTTTTTTTAAAATTATAAATCATTTTAAAATAAGTTAGTTTCACCAAATATAATATTTATTTTGTCTTTCTTTTTATCATTGTCTTTTTTAATAATCTATACATTATTTTAACTTATAAGTCATTATGAGCTGAACACCTTTATAATTTATTTTAACTTAGTTTTTGACTTATAAATTAAATGAATAGTTAATACTAAAAATAAGTCATTATTTTAACTTATTTGGACCGAATAAATGACTAGTTAATACTAAAAAAAAAGTAAACGAAAAGAAGAGTAATCAGCCATTTGTTTATGGGATCGAAGGAGAATATATTATTAAATTAATAATAAAAGAATACAAGTTCTATTAGATAACGATGATTATTATAATTAATTAATTAATTAATAATAAAGTAGTAATATTAGATAATGATGATTATTATAAGATCTGTCCTGTCCGAGGTGCATTGCATGTGAGCAGAAAATAAAGAAAATTTTTATAAGGACAAAATGGACAAGTCATGTGAAAATTTGTCAGAGGAGCATGTTGTTATTAAGGCCATTACATTAGTCCTTTTCCGTAATTTCACAACTAATAGCCGCTTCGATTCATAGTTTGACCATAAATACTACTCCATGAGTCTTTATAATTAACTACCTTATTATTCATTCATTCACGTGATCCGAGATTTTGCAAAGAAATAAAAAAAAACAGACTTAAATAAAAGAAGAGAGAGAAAATAGAGAGGGAGAGAGAGAGAGGGTTTTTGGATAGGAGAAGAAGAGGAGAATTTCCAGTCCGATCACCGGCCGACGAATCTACTTGCTGTCTTTCTCTCTTTATTTATCATCAATGGCGGTGTTTCTCTCTCCTCAATTTCCGGTGAGTTTGAATCCGAATTTATATGGCGGCGTTCTTGAAATTTTAATGTGAAAATAGCGAAACTATTTGTTCTGTTATTTTTATTGATATTTGTTTGAGTTATTTGTAGTGTGATTTGGATACGTTTGGTTTATCGGAAAATGTAAGAAAATTGAAGAAAACGAAAATGAAAGTGAAATACTATTGGTAAAGTGAGTTTGAGGACATTGAAAAACGCAAAAGAGTGATTTAAGTTGAAATAGTGGAACCATATTGATTTGCCTAATAGTATTAGTTTCTGTTGATTATATTTGTGTTTATGTAATTATAGATAAATTCTATTGATGTGTTTGTGTATCAGTGATTTTATTGACCGAATGATTTTAATTTCTGTTAGATTCTTGGAGGTTTTATGTTTATTTATATTTATAATATATTTATTTTCTTTATATGTATATTGGTAGATAAGTTTCCTGATTCTAAAAATGGAAGAAGTTCTGGTAATTTTTGATCGATTAGTCTTTCATATTGCCTCTCTTTTGAGTTCTGAATTTTTTCCTAGGTTTAAATTTGTTAACTAATTACTTTATATGTGCTTCTATTTCTCTAATATAGTAGACCTTTTTTTTCTTTCTCTCCTTCCTTCATCCTTACCCCTTTTGTGGCCGACTTTGTTGTTATTTATTTTATGATTTGATATCTGTGCACATTTATGATTTTTTTTAACATGCTTAATTTGGAACCTAAGTTCTTTTGATATCTTCTTATGCTAAAGTTTGTTATCTATTTATGTATATGACTATATGTGCTTCTACCTTGCTGTTTATTATTCTTGCCTTTTCCCTCCTCCTTTGTGGCTGAACTTTGTAGTTATTTTATGATTTGATTTATTGTTCACATTTCTGAATTTGTTAACATGCTTAATTTAGAATCTATGTTCTTTTGGTGTTCTTCCGCCCAGGATTGTTTACACAATATGTTATTGTTAAGATTACAAGTTCAAATGTCCTCGGTCAATGATTTACAGCGTAATAATTTCAAGAGAGATGCAATAAGTAACATGTGGAATGGTTTCAATTTCCTTTTATACTGCGAAACAGGACATTTGATCCTCTGAAATGTTCCATATTTGGTAATGTAAGGATTTGTCTGGAAGTAGGTTTTGTAGTTTGGAAGAAAGAAAATAATAACTTGAAACTTTCTATGATTGATTCTGTTGGGAAAGTGAGGACAGATATATGAAAGAAATAGAAAAAGAAGTTTTAAACTTAAAAGAAACCCATTAGTTGTATTATAGTAAGGAAATGTTTGTGAAAGAGAAGTTTTATATTTCCTATAAGCAGATTACGTGACTTTGTTACCTTTCCTATTCCTTCCCACTTGTTTTTCCTCATTTTCTTTCCATCTGTCATTGAAGGTCTTTACCTTCAGCTAAATATGTTTGTGTAGCTGTCTCGCTACAATTGCTGGTAATTGAATTCACAATTCAGTGCAGAATCATTCTATGTATGTGAGGACTGATTAATGATTTTGTGGTGGAATCTTATCTCTCTCATTCGATTGGCGTCAGCAATTGAGTTTGATGCCTTGTTGAGGGAGAAGTTGACACTCTCAACCTCTCTTAACACTTTTTCCTTCCTTGTGGATAATGTCTCCGAAGTTGAACACTGCAGTTCAAGCCCAGATGGCTGTTGCAGTTTTTAGCGGTCCGTGCTGTGGTGATTATGACGGGGATAGGAGAGTGGAGGGGAAACCTGCTAAGAGACGTGTGTTTGTGCAAACTGAAACTGGATGCGTTTTGGGAATGGAGTTGGATCGTGGGGATAATGTCCATACAGTGAAAAGGAGGCTGCAACTCTCCCTTAATGTTCCTACTGATGAGAGTTCCTTAACTTTTGGTGACATGATATTGAACAATGACCTTAGTTCAATCCGAAATGATTCCCCACTTCTTCTCACCAGAAATCACATGCACAGGAGCTCATCAACTCCGTGCCTGTCACCTACTGGGAAGGCTCTCCAACAAAGAGATAAGAGTGGTGTTATTGAGATTCTTGGACGCTCGAAGCTCTTTGCTAGAACAAATGAACTGGTTAAGGATATTATGAAGGCAATTAGAAATGGGATTGAACCTATTCCTGTAAATAGTGGGCTAGGAGGTGCGTATTACTTCAGAAACCTTAAGGGCGAGAGTGTTGCCATTGTGAAACCAACAGACGAGGAGCCTTTTGCACCAAACAACCCAAAAGGATTGTTAGGCAAAGCTCTTGGACAGCCAGGCCTGAAACATTCCGTGAGGGTTGGTGAAACAGGATATCGAGAAGTAGCAGCCTACCTTTTGGACCATGATCACTTTGCCAAGGTGCCTTCAACTGCTCTTGTAAAGATCACACATTCTATCTTTAATGTCAATGACAGCGTTAACGGAAACAAACTTCAGAACAGGAATGTGGTTAGCAAGATTGCTTCTCTCCAGCAATTCATTCCCCATGATTTTGATGCCAGTGACCACGGGAGTTCAAGCTTTCCAGTTGCCGCGGTACATAGAATAGGGATATTAGACATTAGGATCTTTAACACTGATAGGCATGCAGGAAATCTTCTGGTTAGAAGGCTTGATGGTGTTGGGAGGTTTGGTCAGGTTGAGCTCATTCCTATTGATCATGGCCTTTGTCTGCCAGAGAGCTTGGAAGACCCATATTTTGAGTGGATACACTGGCCTCAGGCATCTATTCCCTTCTTGGAGGACGAGCTTGAGTACATAAGGAATCTTAATCCTGTTCGTGATTCTGAGATGCTGCGGACGGAACTACCCATGATTCGGGAGGCATGCCTACGGGTTCTGGTACTCTGCACAATTTTTCTCAAAGAAGCAGCAGCTTTTGGGCTGTGCCTTGCTGATATTGGAGAGATGATGAGTAGGGAGTTTCAAGGCAATGTGGAGGTACCAAGTGAGCTTGAGGTTATTTGCCTGGAGACGAGGAAAATCATAGCAGAGAGGGAAATGTCATTTTCAGAATATGGACTTGTGGGTGGAAATTCATGTGATTTAGATTTTGAAGATGCAGCAGTGATGGTCTCTGATCCAAACATATCACCGGAGTCATCGAGTGAAGATTCCCTTCATTACGATCTCAAGGGCTTAAATGGTTGGAATCCACTCTTTAAACTTGATGAAAGCATGGACGAAACTGAGGCGGACGAGGTGCCAGCTACTGAAGTTTTCATCAATGAGCAGCCAAATCAGAACCAGTGTCCAACTACTATTTCAAAGCTGTCCATGTCTCTGAAAAAGTTTGGGTTCAGTGAAAAGGGCCAGCGAAGCAGAAGTGGGAGGCAGGACTCCACTTATCCATTGGATACATCATTCGGTAACAGAAGAAGTGCGAAAGAGTTGATACCTCAGACAACAAGCTTTGTGAAGCTGGCCGATATGAAGGAGGAGGAATGGTTTCTTTTCCGTGACACATTCGTGGAGCTTCTTTCCCCTGCGTTTGCTAATAGGAAAACTTTAAGCATCAGCTCAAGATGGAACCAGAGGCTCGGAGCCTCATGTCAGTTTTGAGACAGGTAAGTACCTGCTTGTCTAAATAAACGGGAACTGAAAAATTATAATATCCTTTCAGGTTTTTGGGGAAGTTCAGGATATATATATATATATATACATATATATATGTTTTGTTGTTAGTTGCTTGGTTTTCTTTTTATAGAAGATATAGTATTATTAGCCAAAAGGTGTAAATATGTTTGAGAGGAGGGAATCAGTGATGAGGAAAGTGAAAAAAGAAATATAAAAGATAAGATTTCTTCTGGCGTTCTTTTGTTATTCAGTTGCTGCTTTTAATTCATTTATGTTAACTGCTTAGAAAATAGGTAAATAAATAATAATATAGACAGGATATGAAGAGCAAACACTAATTATGATGGAAAATAGTTTCTTAATTGATTGATTCATAAGCCGTCTCTGCCTTCAAACTTCTTCCTCTGAAATTTTATTCATTCAAAATGTCTTAATGCAACCGAGGACCAAAAGGCAAATGACAAGTTATTCTCTTTCTATATTATTCCAGTGACAGCAACAACCAACAACAAGGTTTAGTTTATTTGCAATGGACCCAAATGCACCACTATAATCAAAAAACCTTATGTCTCGTTTAAAGGTAAATTCATTGCAGTACTCCATTACCAAGGCATGCTTCACTTGATGTCAAACATTAGAGAAAACAATGACTTCTAGTTCTTACCACTTGTTGATTTTTTTTTATATTTCAAAAATAGTTTATATTTTTGAAATGATGATTTAAAATAATACATTATCTTCAAGTTTATCATCATTATACCATCACCATTAAACTAAAACATGAAAAGAATTATTCTCTATTCACTGATGCTACATTTGGATTAGAATAATAAAGGTATTCACTGGCGCTACGCTTAGATTGGAGTAATAAAGGTGAGAATAAAATGAGAAATAAAAAAAATTATATTTGGTTCATTGGGGGAGAGAGAACATATGAAATACTCATTCCAACTTTTAATTTCATTCTTTCAATCCAAACTTAACATGACAGTGTAAGAGAATCTTACACTAGCAGCGAATAACATGATTGTGATGGACATACACCATTAGAGGGAGTTTTAAGAAAAGACCTTGCAAAAATCTCTTGAAAAAGTTGATGGTATTGCTTCACTTCTTTGTCTAGGTATTATTCTATGTAAATCTATAAAAATATTATGAAAACAAAAATTAATTACTTACAATAACAATAATTCCTACTAAATCAGCCAACTCAATCTTAATCCCTTGGAATCAAGCTAGTAGAGAAGAATAACTTCATCAACTTGAATCATTCCTGCTGATTACCCGAAAAGAATGGTGTCAGCCATTATTTTTGGGATGATCCAATTTCTCAACCATGAAGGTGTTGACAACATCTTTTATAAAGACGAAAAAGCATTCCCTGCAAGAACTAGGCATTAGAGTGGACCTTCTTACTTGCTCAACTTTGTCTACGTGGCTGCAAATTGAGCTCGGGAAGGACCGGACACCAGGCTTTGAGTGCCCTATACCGCATGCAGCCAATATGGCGTGCGTGGCAAGCCTAGCAACTTCTTTAAATGCATCAACTTCTGCACACACAAAAATGGTTTTGCTCTATTCAAAATGTTACAGAAAAATATCAAAACGAAGATTGCTGAGGAATGGACATACTGCTTTTATGCTACAAGCAAACTCTAGATGGAAACAAGAACAAAAAATATCCAATTTGAAGTTACTTTTTATTTTTTGTTTGGGGGTGTGTGCGCGTGAGTGTAACAGCTCTATTTCCCATTTTAGCAAACAACATCCAGTGTACTGAAACACGGAGTAATTTTATATGGATCACATTTTCCATAACATCGTAGTTTATGTTTCTTTTTCCATAACCTATATAAGTAACGTATAGCTTCCACAAGATAAATTTTTATTTTAAGTAACTCACTGGTTAGCAATAACAAGCCACGACCTCCAAAATCTGTTACCGGAAGGGCAATGTAAGAGATTATGAACTATGCATGGAACCTTTTTACCAGAGCCGGTCCTGGGTTTTATAAGGTCCAGGGCAAAAAAATTCTAAGTGTGCCCCTTTTAGAGGTGGCAAACGGGCGGACGGACTGGGCTCGGGCCGGGTCCAAAATGACCCGGGTTTTGACGGGCTGAAATTGTGAGACCCGTGGCCCGGGTCGGGCCGAGCCACGGGCTTCTTCCTTTATTTATTTGCAAAATCTTGCTACACCAAAAATAGTAATAATAATAAATATTAAAAATAATAAAATAATTTATAATTAACAATAATTCTAATTACATACATTAACTACATATCTCAATCAATTAAAATTCTAATAGTATTATACATTATTTTCAAAGTATATAAACAAATTTAATTTTTTAAAATTAATATAATTTATTTAACTTTTAAAAATATCTAGGATTATTACATATCTACAGATACAAGGATTGTTACAAAATAATTCTATTTGGTACGGATTGTGACTTTTTTGAAGGTGTATTCAACACAAGACACATAATTTACACTATATAACTATATAAAATTCACTATATATTAGTACTAGTTTGTTTATATAACTATATAAAATTCACTTTAATATCTTTTTGTTAAAGGTCAATTACTATCTTGAGAGCAGTTTTGCCAGGGCGTCAATTACTATCTTGAGAGCAGTTTTGCCCCTGCCCTGGCCACATATTAAGTTCAATTGTTGTATTTTTATTGTAAATGCATATTTATTAAATATCATTAATTATGTACAATAAATTATACAATTAAATGAGAATTTAAAAATGGATAAATTTTTTTATTTTTTTATTTTTAATATACATAAAAAGTCAACTAAATTTTTTATCATATTACGGAGGGAATAATAAATATAATATTAAAACTCATAATCAAAAATCAAAATAGGACTTTTGTGTTTTCTTAAGTCGTTAGCATCTATGATATAGAGATGTATAATATAAACAGTTTTTTAATTAAGTATGCCTTATTTTGCAGTTAAACCGTGAATCAAATATTTATTCTCGTCAGTTAATACAAAATATTTTAAATTTTGCAGTTAAACCGTGAATCAAATATGAACTGAGAGGGTTGAAGGGTTTTTTTTTGTGTGGCTAAGAGTCTATTTTGATTCTCCATATTAATTTATTGATTTGTTTTATATTATATTTTATAATTATTTTATTATTTTTTTATACACGTACATAATTTTTTTAAAAATTTGGGTCCTCCTCAACTTTGGGCCCTGGGCGGTCGCCCTGGTAGACCTGCCCCAGGGCCGGCTCTGCTTTTTACTCATGAGGAAGCCATGTCCAAGTGTACATTTCTGTGACATACAAATGTTTGGTATTGCGAAATCATAACACAGTTTGTTTACCCTTCTAATCCATAAGCTAGTAACTACTATTACAACAACGAAATCAAAGCTCATGCATATATAGAAGATATAGTTAGAACGAAATGATCATACCTAGCTTCTTATCTCTGCTTAGAAGCTTCAAGTTGAGCTTGACTAGAGATTGAATTTCACTCTTGGCATCATTATCTTTTGTTGCTTTGTTATCAACACTTCTTCTTTCCACCTTATTCTTTTCCTCGAGATTAGAGGAGGAAGATGTATGAAGCTCCTGTTTGGCATGCAAATTATTTTCAGCAACAGGCACTGAACTACAGCGCCCATCTTTTTTATCTAGAACAGTTGAGAGTGTTCCAAGAAATTCGTTTTGTAGTAGGTTCCCACCATTTCCATGACGAATACTAACTTGACTAGAACACCGGACTTTCGTTGAAGATGACAGTTCAGAATAAACAATTAAACGAGTATCTGGATAACCCTCGATCAATTTTGGAACCCCACTCGGTTTTTTCCCCTTAAACATATGATATTTATGCCTGTCATTTATTTTAACAATAGCACAGTCCTGGTAATGCTTTTCCAATTTGAGGCCATCACAATTCTTATTTCCAATACTACTTGATGCAAGAACCTTTGAGGTCCCACTATCAGCTTCTTTTGGGGTATTTACTTTCCTCAAAGGATGTTTTGACCCTTTCGAGGCATGATGAACAATGTTGGTTCTTCTCCGATCCTTTTCTATTGACTTTGCGACATCCATCATCTTCCAAGCTTTATCAATATCTTCTGTGCCACTATTAGGTAACGTGTTGCAGGAAGAACCCTTTTGAGGTGTCGATTGCTGACTCGAGCAAGATGACGAATTTGGTTGACCTGAACGTCCACGAGGTACTGAACCTACGCCATATTTATCACTGGAGTTGGAAGAGAAGCTTAAGGATCCCTGTCGGAATCTATTCCAATTTTCACGTAATGCACGTATACGACCATGCACATTGCGGCAGTGCCCCAATGTTCTTGCACCCAACTGACTTGCACCGTGTCCGACAAAAGACTGTTTTCCCGAGCCATGATCAATTATGGTATCTGCTACACTTAACCCCTCCTCAGGGACAACGGTAGATAACAAGCAATGTCTGTTTGATGAAGATCTCTCAGTCTCATGCAAACTGGGTTCTCTGACAATGTCAAGGATAGATACACGTGTTTCAGATGATGGAATTTGGTGAAATTTCTCAAATTTAGTTTGATTTCCATAGTTGGGCTCAGACCCAGTTTGACTGTCACAGTCAGGATCCTTGTCATCCTTGGAGTGTTCATCCCTCAAAAGAGTACAGTCTTGGCAAAACCAGTCACCCTCAGGTACAGTGGCACCCAGACCCACACAATATGTATGTGAAGCGGAGTCACATAGATCACATAACAACAGAAGACTGTCATTTGACGTATTTTGGCAGACAGTACACTGTACTTCAGAATATGGATCAGGAGGTCCAGTTGTGGCATTTCCAAAATAATGGTAGACCTGCAAGTCAAAAACATGTAAAAAAAATGATGAGAGATTTTCAATGGAGAAGGCACTAAATATATAATCTATCATTTGAGGAACAGAATCTCATAGTGACGAGAATACTAGGTGTCAGAATCGCATGGAAATTGTCCTAAATTCCACCAAAAGCATGGGCGGACCCAGAGCAAGGGCAGGGGGGGCATATGCCCCCACTGGATTTTTACCTCTTCATATATATATATATATATAACTCTTATTAATATATTCACAAATTTTAAGGCATAGTGAAACAAAATAAATAGAGTACTACAATTATATTAGTACACTACTACTATTATGCTATTGAAAAAAATAATATACTACTATATTGTTAAATAAAATACTACTATAAGAATTTAAGTATTTTATTGTCTTGATCAATTTATTTCTCCTGAATATCAAGAAGGTGAAATTAAAAACAGAGGAGTTACAGTTATTAAAAATTGTGAAAGATTTCGGTTAGAGTTTCTATAATTTACTCGAATTTTTCAAGAAAAAATACAGTGCCTAGTAAATATTCCTATATTATGCAGATGGGTGCTCTAATTTCATTAGTAGTAGTAGTATAAAATTCGAGATCAACATCATTATATTTATTTTCTCCCAACAACGTCGCCACCTGTTGTGGAACAACCCACCAGTCACTTAATCAAATTTAAACATTTTAAAATATATTAAAATGTTTATCTATCATATTAACAAGATAGTAGCATATTCTTTTTTTAGTAACATAATAGTAGTGTACTAATATAACTGTAGTACTCTACTTATTTTATTTCACTAAGCCTTAAAATTTGTGAATATATTAATGTTATTGATATATGATATTTTGTAACTATTAAAAATGAGACTATCATGCAACAATTTTAAGTAATAAAACCTCGAAAAATGTTATTGTAAACAATATTTGAGGATTATTTAGTTTTGTGATTCATTTTATTAAATTTTTATTTTTAAAGATTTTTTTTTCAAATTTGACCCCACTGAACTTTCAGGCTGGATCCGCCCTTGACCAAAAGAGTAACCATCATGCGTGATTTTTATTATAAAAATGCACAACATACTTGGTTGGGTTTTACGAACAGTTGCCTAGGCGCGCCTGCCTTGGAGGTCCTTCTTGCCAAAGTCCCCTAGGCGGCAACAAAGCTAGGCGACTATAGATAGAGTGATAGAAAGATATACACTCCAAAATCTGTATAATATATAATAGGTAGAAGCAATGTTCGAAATTGCGATCGAGGCGAGAGCTAAATGTGGCGAGGCCTACGCCTTACTGAGAAATTCAGAGGCTTGGGCTTTATTTGATTGAGGCATGCGTCTTGTCGCCTTGCGCCTTGAGACGTAACAAGGTGCTTTAATGAAGTAGTAGCTGAGCTATCCTATATCATGAATTGTATATGCAATTTGGTTGGGTACTGAATTATAATAATTGTCTATATCAAATCATGGAAGTAGAGCGATTATACTGAATTTTAGTTAATGACTTTATATTTATGCAATTTGGTTGGGTACTATATGTTAATGACTTTATACAATTTTTTTATTATAGTGAATTGCTATTATAGGTAAGAAAGATCCAGCTTGGAAATATGGCACCGAAGCTCCTGGAGTTAATAAATCTCATTTATATGTGGAATGCAATTTTTGTAAGAAAATTTATAAAAGAGGGATTACAAGGCTGAAAAATCATCTTGTGGGTAATCATAGTAACGTTGAGGCTTGCAAAAAAGTACCAAGTGAAGTGAAAGAAGAGCTTTCTTCATTACTGAAGAAAAATATCGACTCAAAGGAGGAAAGATAAAGAAATGAAGCTGAAAAAATACAAAGTGAGTCTTATTATGGTGGTCATCCATCCTTGAGAGGTTCAAGTGTGGGTAGTGCCTCCGCGATGGGAGTTCGGGGACTCATGGATAGATTTGTTGTAGATGTTGATGCTCTTGATGATGATGCTACTACAAAGCGTACCGTATTTTCAAAGGAGGCGTAATGCAGTCTGTGTTGATATTGGTAGATTCTTCTTTGAAAATGGGATTCCCTTTAATGTTGCAGATAGTCCTTCATTTATAAATATGTGCCAATCAATTGAGAACTATGGTCGTAGTTTGAAACCCCCTACTCCATACGTGCTTAGCTCTTGGATATTGAAGGAGGAAGAGAAGACTACAAATGCCTTTGTTGAGGAGGTAAAGAAGACTTGGGCACATACGGGAGTGTCAATCATGTCGGATGGTTGGAAAAATATTAGAGGAAGACAACTAATAAACTTTCTTGTAAACAACCCCGCGGCACTGTATTTTTGAAATTTGTTGATGCATCTGATTCAGTTAAAGATGCTAATTTGATGTTTAAACTACTTGATGAAGTTGTTGAGGAAGTGGGAGAAGACATTGTTATTCAAGTAGTCACTGACAATGCATCTAATTATAAGACGGCGGGGAGAATGTTAATGGAGAAGAGGCCACGTATGTGGTTGACATCGTGTGCCGCACATTGCATCAATTTGATGCTTAAGAAGTTTGGAGAGTTACCTCAACATAAAAATGCTTTGACAAAGGCAAAGAAGGTAATTATTATTAGTCTATTATTATTATTTGGTTATAATTTTTTTTATTCAATGAATACTTGAATTATTATTATTTTTTGATGAATGCCATTATGTAATTGTAGGTAAGCAACTTCATATATAATCATGGATGAGTCTTGGCATTAATGAGGGCCAACACTAATAAAGACCTTGTTCGGCCAGCCGCCACTAGATTTGCCACTACTTATTTAACTTTGCAGAGTATGCATAGTTTGAGACAGCCTTTGGAGGCTATGTTTACATCTAGGGAGTAGTCAAATTATACTTGGCCAAAAAAACCTGAAGGTAGAGAAGCGAGAAAAATCATTCTAAGTGATAGAAAATTTTTGGGTAGTGTGGGATATGCAATTAAGACCACAAAACCTCTAGTAAGTGTATTGAGGATGGCAAATTTATAGAAGGTGCCGGGAATGAGATTTTTATATGGTGCCATGGACAATGCAAAAGAAGAGATTGCAAAAAATTTAGATAATGAGGAGGTCGCATATAAAGAGATATAGAGCATAATAGATGCTAAGTGGGACAATCAGTTGCATCGGCATTTGCACGCTGCATCATATTTTTTGAATCCTCATTTTCAATATGATGACAATTTCTATGCCAATGTGGAAGTTAAGGTGGGATTGTACGCTTGTATTGACAAGCTTATTCCTAACTCCGACGAAAGAGAGAAAGCTGATTTGCAATTAGATGCATTCTGATTGAGGCAAGGGTTATTTGGCTACACAAATGCCAAAAACACGTGTAAGAAACGTGCTCCAAGTAAGTACCGTTGATTAATATATGGCCATGCTTTTATTTTGATTAAACGTGCTCTTGGTAAGTACTGTTGTACCAATAAGATTGCTACATGTTTTAATATTGATTCAGCTGATTGGTGGATCGCATTTGGAGATGAAGCTCCAGAATTAAGAAACTTTGCAGTGAAGATTTTGAGTTTAACTTGCTCATCTTCGGCGTGTGAGCGTAATTGCAGTACTTTCAGTTAGATATTTATTAGATATAAATCATTTATATTCTCAAATATATTAAGATCTCACTAATGCTCAATTACTTGTAATATAGATACATACAAAGAGAAGGAATTGACTGTCCGCATCCACGCTCAATTACTTGTATTTGGCTTACATTATGTACAATAAAAAAAATTGAAAGATCGGCACATCAACAAAAAGGCACTAACGGAAGAAGATGATCCATTGGTAGTTGATAGTGTACCATCTGATAATAAGTGGGTTGCGGGGGAAAATGATGAAAATATCTTGGGAGTGACTTGTGGGAATGATGATATGGAGGAGGAGGAAGGGACATTTGGAGGAGAAGAGACTAATGTGAAGAAGATTACACTTGGAGGAAAAGGGACTCGAGGAACAAGTAGTAAACAAGGAAGTCAAAAGAGAAAGACTTTGCAGTCAAAAACTAAAACAAAAGGTTAGTGTCATTACTTAAGTTGTCTTTAAAGTGTGCTTTTAAAAAAACATACTCATTTGGATTAAATATATATTCACTTGTTTATTTATAGATAAAAGGAAGGGATTGCAATTGGTAGATGAAGAACCGGAGTTTGAGGATCTTAGCACTGACGATGAGGAGGATGATAGAGCTATTAGATACGATGATGATTCCATAGAGAATCCTCTTAGTGATGATAGGGATGATGGTGGGGATGATCTAGGATTTGATCTATTTTTCAGGCCGCTGGATACGAATGATACACTACTTATAAAGTGATGGATGATCACTATATAAGTAGTTGATGATATTTTGTTGTTTTGTAATGATACATTAACGTGACGTTGGTTATTTATGTCTTTTATGACCTTGATTATAATGATGGATTATTTTATGATTTTATTAGCATTTTTTATAATTTTTTGGAAACTTTTAGGTCTTCAAATCGAGGCTTCTGCCTCGCTCCGCCTCGAGGCTTACGCCTCGCCTCGACCGGAGAAAAACGCGTCGTACAGCTATTAGTTTTTTCGAACATTGGGTAGAAGGAGAAGATCACCTTACTTCCATTTCATCATCCAAAATCAAAGCAAAGCAAATATGAAAATATAATACTCCTAAGAGAGAGAAGCAAAGGGAGAATCAAGAAAGGACTGAGATACAGATTACACCCCAGACTTTACATGTCATGTGAAGTTTGCACTCTAACATTAAATACGTGTCCCCTTGCACTATAGGCTTAAGTTTGGCATTCTAGTTGCACCCTCTGAACATTTTGTAGGTAAAATTTGACCGAAATCATCATACACATGCTTCAAAGGGATTATTTTACCACTATACCTTTCATTATCTTAAAAACACAAATTTGCACCTTTGTCAAGCCCTAACTGCAATCCTAATCAAATTAAAATAGAGAGAAGCAGATTGAGAGAAGATGGAACGCAATTTCTACTGTAGAAAGATAAGGAATGATTGTTAAAGCAATGATTCTTCCTTCCTTCCTCTGCATATACACTCTTGGAGTGTGTTTAATTGAAGCGTGTTTGAGGTGAATTATGTAGTAACAAATTCAAATTCTCAGCAAGTACTTTCTAACAAAGTTTCATTTAACTAGCCATTAACAACCCAACAAAGGTTCATATAATCAATTAACAAAAAAAGAGTTTCATCTAAATCCACCATAAACCCCCCCAGAAAATTAGCAAATTGTCGCAAAATTGCAGTCACAAAGACTGTTCATCATCATTGTTACTTCAACCAACCATTAAAAGACATACACCCATCCAAACAACTCCAAATTTGGGACCAAACTCTAGCTGTCATAGATCTAGTTTGACCAGATTTTTGAAAAAAATAAATAAATAAAAAGAAGAAGAAAAAGAAGTTATAATTTGCTTGGTGCCGGAGAGAAGCCATGGATAGGCATATATATTCTAACACTATTCCCTCAAAACTCCATCAAAATTCTTCTCCCCTTCTTTCCTTCTTTCCCAGCGATTCAAAATTCGGCATCTCTCTATTACTTCACATCCCGAGTCACACCGAGTTAACTCGTTCTCTTGCAACTTGAAGACCCATGTATTAACTCTTATTTTATTTCAGCTCGAACCATCGTAAATTGAGATGTTGTCTTTTTTATCATCTTCATCAACGAATTTTCCATATGGGTCAAGTGCCAAACTCCATTTTCTCAACCAAATTTAAGATACCTTTATTATCTTCGATGCGACCTTGGAGGCGATTGCACTTGAAGTTCAAGTAGCCCATAGACCAGTTGGCTTCTTCCATCCCATCACATCAGTATGCCGAGGACCAAAATCGGTGGATCGACTCACTTCACATCGATGCAGGTTTGAGGCATTGTGAGGTGGTTGTAGTAGAATTTGTTGGGACCTAGTGTTCCAACATGGCTGCTCATCGCTAGAGAGAATGAAATGAAGGAGGAGAAGAGAATGAGATGATCAAAGATGGGTCTGAGATTAGGATTAGGGTTTAAATTTAGGTGTTAAGCTAGATTTGTGATGGAGACTCTTAAGTCAAAGACAAAGAAGAGAATTTTTATATTTATTATTTGGAGTTTTTATTATATTTAATATAAAAGTCGTTGATGTGATTTATGTATTTTATTTATTAGTGGGGATTTAGGGATATTAATTAGTAATTAGGATTAGTAAGGGTACCTGATGCGGTTGAAGAACAAGCGTGTAAGTTTATGGAAAAATTTGATAGATTTGATACAGTTTATAGAAAGATTTGATAAATTATGGAAAAATTTGATCTAGTGGCAATTTGGCAATTTCTGTCAAGTTTGGAGTGTTGAATTTTGGTTTTTTCGGAGCATAATTTCATTGGAAACGGGTCAACGATCAAAATTCATGAGCGCTTCGCTCGTGAATTGGAGGGTTTTTGGTCAAATTCCATCGTTTAGGCCTTCAAAATTATATTTTATTGTTTTCGAGTTATTTTTGTAATTTTCTTTATTAGTTTTCCTTTTCTGTTTTGGATTCCGCTTTTAGGGTTTTGTTATTTAAGTGTTTGTTATGATGGGATCAAGCAGTTTTTGATGAATAATAAATTTCTCTTATTTTCCAAAATTCTCTGAATTAGAATTTTGTTGCCTATTTCTTGGAATTCGTAAAATCAACAGGTTGTAGAAGGTTATCGTTGGCAATCGTGCACGATTCAACAATTGATAACGATTTTTGTTTACTTCCGCTACGTCAGTTGGTATCAAAGCCTAAGCCATATTCACCATGCCACCCCGTAGAGCGACGTGTGGACGATGTTTATGGGCGTGAGGATCTGTAGCGTCTTGAGTAGCGGTTCGAGCAGCGTATCGAATAACTAATGGAACAGGGGATGAACACTATGATGGATCGACTGACACTACGGATGGGTGAGTTGTTGGCGAACCAAAGCAGGGCAAATCCAAATCTTGGGAGGAACCCTACTTATGATGATCGGAGGAATCCTTTCGCAGTAGAAAACGATGACGGAGATGACTTTGATGATGATTATGAGGAGGCACCTCGTGGGCATCGTCGACCATATGCAGTGGAGGATGATAGGAGACGTTGGGAGATTGGTATGAGGACTGAGATTCCTGAATTTCGTGGTATCCTCCAACCAGAAGAATTCATTGACTGGCTCAGAGATAAACGAGTACCCTTAGTTGCTACCAGACTCAGAGATAGAGCGATGGCGTGGTGGCAGCAACTCAGGCAAACGAGGGTTAGATTGGGGAAGTCAAAAATTACGAACTGGGAGAAGATGAAGAAACAGTTGCGGGCGACGTTTCTACCTTATAATTATCAGCGATTAATGTACCAGAGGTTGCAAAATTTAAGGCAAGGAGGACGTACAGTTGATGAATACACAATTGAATTCTATAAGCTAATTGCTCGGAACGAGGTGCATGAGACAGAAGATCAGTTGGTAGCCCGATATATTGGGGGGTTACGAGAACAAATTAAAGAGACAGTCAACAATTGATAATGATTTATGTTTACTTCCGCTACGTCAGTACCTAAGTCTTTTAGTACTTTTATTATTCTCTAAGTAACATTATGGTTTTAAGTCTCTTTAAATAGTGATGTAATCCCCACAAGTCTTTTGGACTACAGATTATTGATATTGAAATTGGTTATTTCATTCCTACCGTAGAGGTATTTTTTCTATCTTGGTGTTGATACGTGGAGTGGATACATCCTAGAGGTCTAAACGTGGAGTTTTGATCCTAGTTTATTTTTCGTTAATTTTTCATCCCAGATTTGTCCTACATCATTTTTGGTATCAAAGCTTTAGGTTTCTCCATTAATTTTTCAGTTTTTGGGAGATCTTGGTTTTCAAAAAAAAAAAAAGCATTGCCGGAATTACTGTTCATCACCGCAGTACTGTTCATTGCGTTAGTTTGCGAAAAAAAGGAGGAGAAGAAGAAGGGCTACTTGTGGCGACTGCTTGATGATTGTGATAATAGGAAAATATGTTAGGCCCATAACTTATAAAAAAAAACACTCAATGTCTCAAGCCACTAGAGAATTGATTGTCGAAGCAAAAGAGTATATTAGGTTTCTTGACGATGAAAGTGATCGAATATACTACCTTATTAATGCATGTGGTCATAGATATTTGAAACACAAGCAGAAAGAGCTTAGATGAGATATGGTTGAAGCACAAAACTACCTTGAAAAATTGGAACGTCGATATCAAGATAAAAAAAGGAAAGTTGATGCAAGGAAACGTCAACAAGCTGAAGCAAGGAAATGTCAACAAGTTGAAGCAAGAAAGGCCACACAAAGAGTGATTTCTAAATGTTCTTCTATAAAAGATGACATATCTTTATTAAAAGATGACATGTCTTCTATAAAAGAAGAACTTATTGATTTGCGAGCACATCTTCAAGCAAAGCAAGAGAAAGAGAAATAAAAAGAGGATGTTTTAAATTTTGGGGCTATAAATAGTTGTGATGTGTCCATGGAAATTCTTGAAGTTCCAAAAGTTGAACCAGAGATTCTGTATGAGGAAAAAATTGAGGAAACATTTAACGTTGCTTTGGAGTTATTCGTTACCGAGGAAAGGACGATTCGAGAAGTTGATTCAATCTAAGTTGACATTGTTGACTTCGTTGTTCCAGAAAGCTTATTTTCAACGCCTTTGAATACGAAAGTGATGCTCTCGTCAACTCTCTTTCCAAAAATTTTTTAGCCTTACCTCGTGATGATGTTGTCAAAGGTGTTCCAAAATGTTCTTCCGTTGCAGAGTTCATTGCTTATTATTTCATATTATAGAACTCGAGGTCGAGTTTTCTCCAACAAGAAGAGAATGATGGGGACTCTAAGTCAAGGACAAAGAAGAGATTTTTTATATTTATTATTTGGAGTTTTTATTATGTTTAATATAAAAGTCATTGATATGATTTATGTATTTTATTTATTAGTGGGGATTCAAGGATATTAATTAGTAATTAGGAATTTTTAATGTTTAGTAAGGGTACCTTAGTCTTTTAATACTTTTATTATTCTCCTAGTAACATTAGGGTTTTAAGTTTCTTTAAAGAGTGATGTAATCTCCACAAGTCTTTTGGACTACAAATTATTGATATTGAAATTGGTTATTTCATTCATACTGCGTATCCTACCGTACATGTATTTTATCTATCTCGGTGTTGATACGTGGAGTGGATACACTTGAGAGATCCTAGCGGTCTAAACGTGAAGTTTTGATCCTAGTTTATTTTTCGTTAATTCTTCATCCCAGATCTGTCCTACATCAATTTGAATTTTGGGGATAACATTTATATTTTTTTTAATCTGTTATTCCTATTTTAGCTTTCAAAAAGTTGGATGACTTGAACTTTCGGTCACTTTTGACCGGTTAAAAGTTCGGAGGGTGCAACTAGAATGCCAAACTTAAGCCTGAAGGTGAAGGTGAAGGTGAAGGGGACACGTTTTAAATGTTAGGGCGCAAACCTCACCTGACACACAAAGTATGGGGTGTAATCTGTATTTCAGTTAGAAAGGTGTCTGACATATGTCTGTGATGAAGAGGAGAGAGAATTAGGGAGACAACAAGAAGCACCGGCGGTGTCCTACTTTAGATGGAAGGTAGTAGTGGTGGATCTAGAAATAAATGGGGGTTTCGCTTCTTGCCCTTTTGTTCCGTTGTCAAGAGATAGTTTATCTGTATTCTTTTAACCAACTTAGTTATAATTATTAATAATTATATAGCCCAGAAGTTAACTAGAAACTGAAAATGCATGATATTTTTAATTTCTTAAAATTTTCTCCTCTCTAATCATATAATGTAGTTTCTGGGGAGTATTCTTCTTTTTCGCCTCATGGATGGATGGGTGAGAAATAAAGGTCTTTTCCTGTTTAATGGATACAATTTAATTTGTTATTCTTTGTGGATTTGCCATTTTTCTTTGTTAAACTAAATATTAAGTCGCTGTGTGAATGTGCTGAATTTTAAGAAATCACTTTAAAGCGGACTAATCCAGCGTTTGGATCTTTACCTCACTCCCTCAATATGTATACAAACAAATGAGAATTGCTCGAGTTTGGCTTGTTAAAGCTCATTTTATAAGGCTACTAAGTACTAACCCAGCTTGACCCTAGCTTCAGTAGAACATGGTTCAAATAGAAGAAGCTCCTATGCTTGTAACTTTACACAACAATTTTCCTAGCCGAGCTTGAACATGGGTTTTGAGCTCTACTAAACTCAGCTGGAGCTCGATTAAAATATAAAGAAACAATTACACTACTTGGTAGGATATTTATAGGGAGCACTATTTCTACATAAGTTTTTGATATTTACACATGTCCCCTCTCACATGAAGGTGGACTCACTTTCTTCTCATGAGGACATAACAGAAATATCAAAAACACATTATAAATCCTTTTCACTTAGCATATTAAAACAAACTCTTTCAGTTTAGTGCACCACAAAATGTCAAAATGTAAATGGGTATTCTTAATTAGGACGAGGAAATAAGAAGCAGAATCAAAAAATTTAGGCTCTGTTTGGCAGTACAGGATTCATTCTTCGAGATTGAATTCTAGCATTTCAATAACTCAATAAACAAATTTACTCACCTGATCACGAACCGGGACATTAACAATTCGTTCGGCCGGAAACACGCCGTCCTTGGGCGGGCGGCGAATGGCGGCGAACCGCCGCTTGCACATGGGGCAACGAGACTCGACCTTGGCCCACTCCATGATGCATACGAAGCAGAAGTAATGGTCGCAGCTATCGATCCATCCTCTAATGGCTTTTCCCTCTTCCGATAAGCAAATTCCGCAGATGTGGAAGTTCAATTCGTCTTCAATTTTGGATTTGCCTTTGGAGGATGAAAGTGAATTTAGGGTTAAGGTTTTGGGTCGTTTATTTGGGGAATTTTCTGAGTCTTCGTCTTCTCCTTCTAGGGTTCTGTAGTTTGGGGATTCTGAGTTAGTCTCCATTTGTGCTACTGAGTTTCAGAATCGATTTGTTTCATTTAACTCGGGTTAGTATGCTTCTAGTAGCCTAGTAAGCAGTAACGAATTCTTACCAGATTACCCGCCAGAAAAAATGTGACAGTTTATTTAGGTAAAACTTCATAGTCCCTGCCAAATTAAAAAATCACTATGATTGGTTACAGTCAATTTTTAAAATTTTAAAGTTTAATATTGATGTTGATTTATTTAAATTTTAAAAATAACACACTTAAATCCCTTCTGATCCGCAAAATGAGTTTCATTTTTTATCGAGTTTATAAATATTAAATGTGTTTTTATTTTATATTTACCTCTAAAAATAATTAGTTGCTAATTTTGTATGAGAAATGATATATTTTACGAGCTCATGTATAAATTTTATTTTATTACTTATTACGTGAATAAATATGAGTATTAATTCTTTTAAAGAGATTTGTAATATGGTGAGTCAATTTTAAAAGATGTGATAGAGTATATATTTAGTATGTAAATAATCAGTGGAATTTGATCATGTCCTTAATTATAACATAGAATCAAGCATTGTAATCATAGCCTAGAATCAAGCATTGTAATCATGTATATATACTGAGTTTGTGAAATGAGAATCACGAAAGACATTTCCTTCATGGTGTCAAAACCCAATAAACCCTAGTCGTTCCCTAGGTGTTTCTCTATCGCCCATCTCCTTCTTCTGCCTCATCTCGTTTTTTGTTGTTCTCCTCTCATTCTCTATGGCCGATAACTCACGCTTCCATCCGGCCCTAGCTGTAAGCAATGTCAAGAACTTTATCCCAATTATTCTTGAGATGGAGAAAGGCCAATACTCGTCATGGACGAGCTTTTTAAGATCCATTGTCGTGCGTATTAGGTGATGGACCATATCATCCCTACGCCACCCATGTCGTCTGAAAAGGGTAAGGAGACGGCGACAGTTCGAGACGATGAATTGTGGTTTCATTTGGATGCAATAGTCCTTCAATGGATTTATGGAACGATTTCGAATGATCTCCTACACACTATCTTGGAGCCCAACTCTTCGACACAACAAGTATGGAAACGCTTGCAAAGCATTTTTCAAGACAACAAACACTCACGGGCAGTTTACTTGGAAAATCAATTCACCCAAGTTCTATGGATGATTTTCCTAATGTCTCAGCATATTGCCAACAACTCAAGATGCTTGCTGATCAACTGTCAAATGTTGGGGCTTCGGTTAATAATCACAGGTTGGTTCTCCAATTGATTGCGGGGGTAAATGAAAACTATGATAGTGTGGCTACGTTCACACAACAAAGTGACCCATTACCTCCGTTTTACAAGGCTCGATCGAAACTAATTCTCGAAGAGACGTGCAAAGCCAAATAGGTGGTTATGGCGTCAGGTGCCTCTGGCACGGCTCTCGTCACAACCAACACCGATAACGAAGAGACACACGGTTCTGGACAGGGGACAAGCCATGGTAATGGTCAAAATCGAAACAATACCGGTGGACGTGGGAAGAACAATAATAGCCAGAACAACCGTACTCATAATAGAGGGAAGAATAATAGCGGACGCGGTCGAGGAAAGGGTGGTTAAAACCAGCCCTTCGGTGGCGGAAACCACTAACAGGCCACCCATCCCCGTCCATGGCAGCATCCGCCACCATGGTGGCAGTATAACGACGGTTGGGCTTTATCGGGTTGGGCAATGCCTCCATGCCCGTATCAACATCTTCCTGGACAAGCCCCCCATCAGTACGTCAATCGGGAATTTTAGGACAACATCTGCAGCAGGCTTACATCCCTCAGGCGCCAAGCTCCCCCTCATATGCACCCACGAATATTGAAGCAGTGATGCATACTATGTCTCTCAACGTTCTCGATGACAATTGATACATGGACACCGGTGCTACTTCGCATATGACGACATCGCATGGTACTCTTTCGTCTTATTTTAATTCGAGCAATAATAAAAATATAATTGTTGGAAGTGGTCATGTAATTTCGATTCGTGGTTATGGACAAAAATCACTATCTCCACCTCATCCACCCTAACACTGTCCAATGTCCTCCATGCCCCAAACTTAATTAAAAACTTGGTTTATATTCGTGATTTCACAACTGATAATCATGTTTCTGTTGAATTTGATCTTTTTGGGTTTTCTGTGAAGGATTTGCAGATGGGGATTCCCATAATGAGATATGATAGCACCGAGGACTTATACCCCTTATCCACACCACGAGTCCCCTCGCAATCACTCCATCAACTTTTGCTGCTCTCTCTCCTACTTTATGGCATAATCGTTTGGGCCACCCGGGAGCATCAGTTTTTCGATCTCTTTGCAATAATAAATTGATTGCATGTAAACAATCTTCATGCACTAGTATTTGTGTTTCGTGTATTTTTGGAAAACATGTTAGGTTGCCATTTTATCCATCTACTTCTTGTACTACTTTGCCATTTGACATTATTCATAGTGACTTGTGGACATCTCCCGTTTTAAGTTCAGCAGGACAAAAGTATTATATTCTTCTTCTTGATGATTATTCTAGTTGTAAGACCCCAACTTATTATTAATGAAATTGAATTTCCTCTATTTATTATTTTGAAAATAATAAGGTTTGATTTGATTAATGTGGTTAGTTAGGGGTAAAATGCGCAAATATTTCAAATAAGCAAGTGTGACGCCACCCAAAATAGGTATACATCACCTATTGTGAGTCGCCAAATATATGGTACAGAATACAAATACAATCTTTAATATACAACAAGAAATCCGTGAGTTTTAATACAAATATTATCTTCTAGACAATATCCA
The DNA here is from genome assembly GCA_020205505.1 of Panax japonicus. NCBI lineage: Eukaryota > Viridiplantae > Streptophyta > Magnoliopsida > Apiales > Araliaceae > Panax > Panax japonicus. The sequence goes on along the minus strand of CM035095.1, from coordinate 82,458,915 downwards.
CTCTCAGAATAAGTCCTCAGTACATTTATTGTCATACTATTTAACAGAATAGTGAGGACTACTAATACTATCATCTGGACCGTCACTCCGTTCCCCGACTAGTCCCGGCTACGTTCTCATTTCCTGAAGAGAACAGTGAAACAAAGGGTGAGCTCAACTAGCCCAGTAAGAAATATTATGACTAAGATAATGCAGAATAAATTATCATTAGTCTTCAACAATGTTAAACTGATAAAATACAATAGACATCAAGTTTAACTGCAGCGGAACATTCAATCTATTAAAAGAGTTAAGTAGAGAATAAAATCTATTATCTTTTATGATTTAAAAAGTTTTTCATCACTTTTATCGCTGGGACTCAGCTTAATAAATAATCCACATCATCCCTGCACTACAGCTAAGGATATTCATTAGTATCACAACCATAAATTATCCATACACTACGGGCTAAGGATATTCGTGTATTCATCAATGGTCATGATCATGCCAACAACTGTCCATCAATGCACTACGGGTCAATGAGGACTTTTACCACATCATTTGTAACATTACGGTTATGATTATACCGAATAATCCATGGTCATAATCATACCAAGTCCATCTATGCACTACAGGCCACAGATGACTTTCAATAAAATATAAACATGAGGATGATGAAAATGATATAAGAATTCAATAAAACAAGTTCAATAATTAATTTATCTAGGAACTAATAACGTCCAAATTATCAACATGATACTTCTTTATAGAGTAAAATTCAAGAATGCTCAGAAGAATATTTCCATAAATAGATACTGGATGAAGCGCAAATATCAAGGATATTCCACTAATTTCATGGAGTATAGAAGTCAAAACTTTAACCAACTGAGTATAATAAAGAATGGAATAGCAAAAGAAATCACTATGCATGCAGTACTTCGCATAGACAGGTTATTCCAACAGAATAATAAATAACGGAACCAGGTCAGGCGTAATACGCACCGACAGGATATTCTAACAAAATAATAAAGAATGGAATAACAACAGAAATCACCATGCATGCGGTACTTCGCATAGACAAGTTATTCCAACAGAATAATAAATAACGAAATCAGGTCCGGCGTAAAATGCACAGACAGGATATTCCAACAAAATAATAAAGACGGAACCAGGTCCGGCGTAAAACATACAGACAGGATATTCCAACAGAATAATAAAGACGGAATCAGGTCCGGCGTAAAACGCACAGACAGGATGTTTCAACAGAATAATAAAAAATGAAATAACAACAAAAATCACCAAGTATAGGGTAGACCGCGTATACAGGTTATTTCAACAGAATAATAAAGAATGGAATAACAGAAGTTCTCTTCATGAATATAAAAAAAATAATACCCCTTACCTTATAAAGAAGAGTTCTCCGACGGTAGGGCGGGGATATACTTGAAGAAACTTGAACTACGCTCAAAGCTTTCTTAAACGCTAAAGAAATACGCTCAAGATTATAGAAGAATAATTCTCTCTACAGTTTCTCTCTCTAGAGTTTCAGTGAATTCGTAAGAAATAATGAAGGAATGAGCTTCTATTTATAGAAGAATGGACTGAATAGTAACAAATCCATGAACGATCCAGATTGATTTACTTTAAACGGACGGTCCAGATTGGTTTACAATAAAATATAATATATTCTATTTATAATCTAATAAAACGAATAACTTTATAAAATATTCTATTTTATATAAAAAGATTTTACTATGCAAACCTTATGTAGGCACTATGCAAACACTATACATAATAAAATATAATATATTCTAATTATTGTCTAATAAAATAGATAACTTTATAAAAGTATTCTATTTTATATAAGAAGATTTTACTATTAGCCTAATAAAACAAATAACTTTATAAAAGTATTCTGTTTTATATAAAAAGTTTTTCTGTTTAATTACATTAATAATACTAATAAAATAAAACTTCATCATTATTATTATTATTCACACTATTAATCGACCAGGTCGTTCCCAGGAAAGAGGGGGCTTTCCAATAAGGATTTCTCCCTATTGGCGCGCAATTAGGTGACCAAACCTCTCCTTGGCAGAACTTCTAGACATCGTTAATATTACAAATAATAATATTAATAACTCTGTCATCTTAATTATAAAATATCAACAATAATTAAATCAATTAACGTGAGATACTATGCAACAATTACTGAAGCAATAATTGAACAAAACTGAGTGACTTCTTACGTAAGCATCAATAATCAATACTGTGTGCTACTATGCAACCACGCGTATTCCTGTACTTTTAACACCGGGTGTTTCAACAGTTAACGATAAAATTTCCGCCGTTATTTTTATAAAAATATTTTTGTTGTTTTCTCAATCCGACAATAATTTTATTGTGGGCCACCAATGATTGAGCCGTCGTACGAATATTCCCTGTTAAAACGAATATTCCCCGACTAATCGAATATTATATAACAACTTGCATACTTTACAAAATTTATAAATATTACCCACAACTATAACATTATATCAAATTTATTCCATAATATTCAAAACTGATATTTATAGAAAATTCATTTTTATTCATAAAAGTTGGGATTTTACAATCTCCCCTTCTTATGAAATTTCGCCCTCGAAATTAAGGTACGTACTTGGTATGTCGAAGAGGTAAGGATACCTTGATTTCATTTCAGATTCTAACTCCCAGGTCATTTCCTCAACATCATGGTTCCTCCATAAAACTTTGACTTGAGGTATAACCTTGGAGCGTAGAATATGTTCCTTCTTATCCAAAATTTGAACAAGAACCTCTTCATACATTAAATCTTCCGCTATTTCGTCCGGTTCTAACTCAATAATGTGGTTCGGGTCTTTCACATATTTACGTAACATGGATATATGAAAAACGTTATGAACATGAGACATACTTGGCGGTAAAGCAAGTCTATAGGCTACAGTCCCTACTCGATCGAGGATTAAAAATGGGCCAATGAATCGAGGATTGAGCTTTCCTCTCTTTCCAAATCTCGTAAATCCTTTCCATGGAGCAACACGTAACAACACATGATCTCCAATATCGAATTTCACGTCCTTTCGATGAAGATTAGCATAACTCTTTTGTCGATCTTGTGAGGTTTTTATACGTTGTCGGATCGTTTGAATCTTTTCCGTAGTCATACGTACCAACTCCGATCCCAACAACGTTGCTTCACCCACCTCATCCCAACATACTGGAGAACGACATTTTCTTCCATACAACGCTTCAAATGGAGCCATGCCAATGCTTACTTGATAACTGTTGTTGTAGGAAAACTCCACTAATGGTAAGAACTTGTCCCAACTTCCCTTGAAGTCAAGGACACAGAGTCTTAATAAATCTTCAAGAGTTTGAATAGTCCTCTCTGATTGTCCGTCCGTTTGAGGATGATATGCCGAACTAAATTGTAAATCCGTGCTCATAGCTTTTCGCAAACTAACCCAAAATCGTGAAGTGAATCTTGGGTCTCGATCAGAAACTATAGATACTGGAATACCATGTAATCTTACAACCTCTTTTATGTATATACGAGCAAGACGTTCAAGTGTATAAGTTTCTCGTATAGGTAAGAAATGAGCAGACTTGGTCAATCTATCAACAATGACCCAAATTGCATCTATACCCTGAGAAACCTTGGGAAGACTAGTAACGAAATGCATGGTAATGTGCTCCCACTTCTATTTTAGAATTTCAAGTGGTTACAATGGACCTTTTGGGACTTGGTGCTCCGCCTTGACTCGTTGACACGTTAGACACCTTGAGATAAATAGCGCTATCTCTCTCTTCATATTGCCCCACCAAAATGTATGTCGAAGATCATGATACATTTTAGTACTCCCAAGATGGATTGCAAATGGTGTGTTGTGCGCCTCTATCATGATTTTATACTTTAACTCAGGGTCGTTAGGAACACAAAGTCTGGAGTTGACTCGAAGTATTCCTTCTTCATCGATTCTTACTTCCAGCATAGCACCTTCTTATACTTTCTTCCTCATATGCATCAGCTCCAGGTCTGTAGCTTGAGTAGCTTTAACTTTATCGATTAAAGTCAGTTCCACTCGTATATTCGCCATCATCACTTGGGTCCCTAGAGTCTTTATCTCTATCTCCATCCTTTGCAAGTCATACAAAATGGGCCTTTGCGTTGACAATATCGCACTCGTACCCGCATATGATCTTCTACTCAATGCGTCAGCTACCACATTCACTTTTCCAGGATGGTATTGGATGGTATGATCATAATCTTTCAACAGTTCAAGCCAACGTCGCTGTCGCATATTTAGTTCCTTTTGAGCGAAGAAATATTTGAGGCTTTTATGATTCGTAAATATCTCCACTTTCTCCCCATACAAGTAATGCCTCCAAATTTTAAGTGCGAAGATAGCTGCTGCCAACTCTAGATCATGAGTAGGATAATTCCTCTCATATTCTTTGAGTTGTCGAGAGGCATAGGCTATGGCTTTTCCATGTTGCATGAGAACACATCCTAACCCTTTGCCCGAAGCATCACTGTAGATGACAAATCCCTCCGAGCCAGATGGTATTATCAGAACAGGTGCTGAAATGAGCCTCCTCTTGAGTTCTTGAAAACTCTTCTCGCATTCCTCACTCCAACCAAATTTTTTTATCTTTCCGAGTCAGCTGATTTAAGGGAGTAGCGATTCGAGAAAACCCTTCCACGAATCTATGATAATAACCAGCTAAGCCGAGAAAGCTACATACTTTGGTCACTGATTTAGGTTGCTCCCAGCTTTGAATAGCTTCAATCTTTGCTGGGTCAATAGATATTCCATGACTTGATACCACGTGCCCAAGGAATGCTACTTCCTCAAGCCAGAACTCGTATTTATTCAACTTGACATAAAGCTTATATTCACGAAGCTTTTGAAGTATCAGCCTCAAGTGTTGCTCATGATCTTCACGACTTTTGAAATAAATAAATATGTCATCAATAAAGACGACCACAAAGTGATCCAAATATTCCTTGATTACTCAGTTCATCATATCCATGAAGGAAGCAAGAGCATTAGTTAATCCAAAAGATATGACTAGGAATTCAAAATGCCCGTACAGAGTTCTGAAAGACGTCTTTGGAATGTCATCGGTACTAATCTTCAATTGGTGATATCCGGAACGAAGATCAATCTTTGAAAAGAATTTGGCGCCTTGCAACTGGTCAAACAGGTCATCAATACATGGCATTGGGTACCTATTTTTGATGGTGACATGATTCAACTCCCGATAATCAATACAAAGTCGCATACTCCCATCTTTCTTCTTCACAAATAGAACAGGAGCACCCCAAGGAGAAGTATTAGGACGAATGAAATAGATGTCTAACAATTCCTGCAGTTGGGTCTTTAATTCCTGAAGTTCAATAGGAGCCATTCGATATGGGGCTTTGGAAATAGGTTTTGTACCAGGTTCAAGGTCAATACAAAATTCAATTTAACGTTCTGGGGGTAGGCCAGGAAGTTCTTCAGGGAATACGTCAGAAAATTCATTAACAATAGAAATATCATTCAAAACTAATGTATTTTTGTTTAGATCCGTGACATGAGCTAAGAAAGCTTGACATCCGTTTTTCAATAAACGAATAACTTTATGGCTTGAGATGACAGTGATTGATTTTAATGTTTTGGTTGCTTGAATTTTCATTATAGGTTGATTAGGAATATGAAAGCTAACAACCTTACAAAAATAATCAATTTTTGCATGATGAGTGGTTAACCAATCAATCCCTAGAATTACGTCAAATGCAAGTATTTTTAATGAAATAAGATCGATAGGTAATGTGAGGGTACCGATTTGAACCAAACAAGACTTATAAACAGTGGATGTAATGAAGGTTTCTCCCAACGGAGTTTCAACAAATAAGTCAAAGTCCAATTACTCCGGAGTCAAATTTAAACGTTGAGAGTAAGTAGGAGAAATAAAGGAATGGGTAGAACCGGTATCAAATAAAGTATATACTTGCTAGAGTTTATGATAAGCTTACCCGTGATGACCTCATTCGGGTTCCTTGCTTTCTGGGAGGTCACGACAAATGCTCTCCCTTGCACTACTGGATTTAACTTTTCTGGGGCGTCCTTTGGTGCCTCCATCCTAGCTGAGCTCGTCTTCGGTGAATGAAAAAATTTGGCTAGGTAACCTTCTCTTCCATAATTATAACATGCTTTGGACGGCATCGCACAGTTTGGACTGATGTATCCCTCCCCTTCGCATTTGAAGCATATGATAGGTGGTCGTTCTCTTTCCTTAACAACAGGTGCTGATGCTGACGTCTTTCCATCATTGTTGAATCTCCTCTTCTTGAAATGTCCATTCTTATTGCTTTGGCCATGATTACCACCGAAGTGGTTATCATTTCTGGCATATTGATTCCCTCCACGCTTATTGTCACTGCTTTGATGACTGTTACCACTGGTATTATCATTTTGCTGGCTGCTCTCTTTTGGTTGGGTTGACTCATTATCGCGTTCCAATAACTGAGCCCTATTAACAACATCTGAATACAAACACAGTTCATGAGAGATAAGATATTGACATATCTCGGGTTTCAAACCTCTTAGAAACATTCGCGTCATTCTATCCTCATTATCAACCAAATGGGACGCAAACCGGGACAGCTCGGCAAACTTGGTTTCGTACTGCAACATGGTCATGTTGTTTTGCTCCAGTTTAATGAACTCTAACTCTTTCATGTGACGAATACTTTCGAGAAAATACTTGTCGTTGAATAATTCTTGGAACTTTTCCCAATTCATCTTCAGTGCGGCAGGTTGAGTACGTTTTACAGATTCCCACCAGTAATCTGCCTCTGCACGCAACATGAAGGTGGCAAAGAGAACCTTTTGCTCCTCGGAGCATCCCAAGAAATCAAATATCTTACAGATCTGCTTTATCCACGTCTCCGCCTTAAGTGGTTTTGGCTCTCCAAAAAACTTCGGTGGTCCCAGTTCCTTGAACTGCTTAGCGGTGGCCGTCCGAGAGTTGCTAGTGTTTCCACCTGCATTTTTTACAGGAGCTGCTCTTGCCTGATGTTGCATGAATTGAATAAATCCTCTAAACATTCCATCATTCATCATCTGGTCAGTGTGGTTGTTTGCCTAAGGATTTTCGCCTTCCTGATACACATTATCCTGATTATTGATCAGTGGAGACTCAATGGTCTCCTGTGCTCCATTGATGTTCTCAACATTCTCGGATGCCATTTTCAAACACTGCCACAAAATAAGGGTTAATTAACATATCACATATTATCCCTATACTTTGACCGACCAATTAAATATCAAATAAACTTAGGTAGGTCACACTAGCGAAGGAATTCTACGTCTCTCCCTTCCTAGTTCTTGTCTCATATCTCAGCCAGGGATCATATCCCTAAGCTTTGATGCCAACTATGACGCCCCCCAAAATAGGTATACATCACCTATTCTGAGTCTCCAAATACATGGTACAGAATACAAATACAATCTTTAATATACAACAAGAAAGCTGTAAGTTTTAACACAAATATTGTCTTCTAGACAATATCTAATCTCAGAATAAGTCCTCAGTACATTTATTGTCACACTATTTAACAGAATAGTGAGGACTACTAATATTATCATCTGGACCGTCACTCCGTTCCCCGACTAGTCCCGGCTACGTTCTCATTTCCTGAAGAGAACAGTGAAACAAAGGGTGAGCTCAACTAGCCCAGTAAGAAATATTATGACTAAGATAATGCAGAATAAATTATCATTAGTCTTCAACAATGTTAAACTGATAAAATACAATAGACATCAAGTTTAACTGCAGCGGGACATGCAATCTATTAAAAGAGTTAAGTAGAGAATAAAATCTATTATCTTTTATGATTTAAAATTTTTTTCATCACTTTTATCGCTGGGACTCAGCTTAATAAATAATCCACATCATCCCTGCACTACAGCCAATGATATTCATTAGTATCACAACCACAAATTATCCATACACTACGGGCCAAGGATATTCGTATATTCATCAATGGTTATGATCATGCCAACAACTGTCCATCAATGCACTACGGGCCAATGAGGACTTTTACCACATCATTTGTAACATTACGGTCATGATTATATCGAATAATCCCTGGTCATAATCATACCAAGTCCATCTATGCACTACAGGCCACAGATGACTTTCAATAAAATATAAACATGAGGATGATGACAATGATATAAGAATTCAATAAAACAAGTTCAAGAATTAATTTATCCAGGAACTAATAACGTCCAAATTGTCAACATGATACTTCTTTGTAGAGTAAAATTTAAGAATGCTCAGAAGAATATTTCCATGAAAAGATACTGGATGAAGCGCAAATATCAAGGATATTCCACTAATTTCATGGAGTATAGAAGTCAAAACTTTAACCAACTGAATATAATAAAGAATGGAATAACAAAAGAAATCACCATGCATGCGGTACTTCGTATAGACAGGTTATTCCAACAGAATAATAAATAACGGAACCAGGTCAGGCATAATACGCACCGACAGGATATTCCAACAGAATAATAAAGAATGGAATAACAACAGAAATCACCATGCATGCGGTACTTCGCATAGACAAGTTATTCCAATAGAATAATAAATAACGGAATCAGGTCCGGCGTAAAATGCACAGACAGGATATTCTAACAGAATAATAAAGACGGAACCAGGTCCGGCGTAAAATGCACAGCCAGGATGTTTCAACAGAATAATAAAGAATGGAATAACAGAAGAATTTCACCAAGTATAGGGTAGACCGCGTATACAGGTTATTCCAACAGAATAATAAAGAATGGAATAACAGAAGTTCTCTTCATGAATATAAAAAAAATAATACCCCTTACCTTATAAAGAAGAGTACTCCAACGGTAGGGCGGGGATATACTTGAAGAAACTTGCACTACGCTCAAAGCTTTCTTAAACGCTAAAGAAATACGCTCAAGATTATAGAAGAATAATTCTCTCTACAGTTTCTCTCTTTAGAGTTTCAGTGAATAATCAATAATCAATATTGTGTGCTACTATGCAACCGCGCGTATTCCTGTACTTTTAACACCGGGTGTTTTAACAGTTAACGGTAAAATTTCTGCCGTTATTTTCATAGAAAATATTTTTGTCATTTTCTTAATCAGACAATAATTCCATTGTGGGGGCCACCAATGATTGAGTCATCGTACGAATATTCCCTGTTAAAATGAATATTCTCCGACCAATCAAATATTATATAACAACTTGCGTACTTTGCAAAATTTATAAATATTACCCATAATTATAATATATATCAAATTTATTCCATAATATTCAAAAATGATATTTATAGAAAATTAATTTTTATTCATAAAAGTTGGGGTCTTACAACAAGCGGTTATAAAATATTCATTGTTGTCGGAGAATATTCGTTTGGTCGTGGAATATTCTTACTGTCGGAGAATATTCGTACGACGGCGCAGCCTTATGTGGGCCCCATAACGGAAAGCGATTGGATGAAGAAAACGACAAGTATAAGTTGTTTATAAATAACGACGTAGTTGTTACCGTTAATACTGTTGGAACATCCGGTGGTTAAAACACAGTAGAACACGGTATTGCATCAATTATTGATTCTTACATAAGAAGACACCACTCAATAATTGTTACAGTAATTACTGTTCAATATTTTATTTTATTGATTCAATAATTGCTGCGTTGATATTTTGTATTATTGTTGTTTCAATAATTATCATTACACAATATTTTTCTTTATCGATTTAATATTTCATATTATTTGAATAATCTTATTAGATAGCATTATTGGCAATGTCTAGAAAGTTCTGTCTAAGGATAGGTTTGGTCATCTAATTGCGCGCCAGTAAGGAGAAATCCTTATTGGAAAGTCCCCTCTTTCTTGGGAACGGCCTGGTTGTCAGTATTGTGATTCTCTAATATTATTTGTGGATAATTAATTATTGATTTACATGATAAAAAAAATATTCATTTTATGTGGATATAGATGGAGAAAAATTTTAATATGACAATTGTTGAAAATTGATATTTTATCTTTTCTATTAAAATAATTCATTTAATATATTATTATATTTTAATAATATAATAATAGTGATATTTTTACAATGAATATGAGATATATGAATAAATGAGGAGGAAGAATATTTTTGTTATTAAAAATATTTAAAACATGTTTATCATGTTTGTGGACCCCATTTCTTGACTGAAATTTGATTATAGCTTGTAAAATTGTCCGTATGTGGATTTCAGTCAATTTCTGCTTGGAATTTGAAAAAACTTAAACTTACAAAGTTGTAGAGAATTGAATTTCCTATGGAATGGACATAAGATTCAAATTTTTATGATAAAAGGGCTATTTATTGTGAATTATTGAAATTCCGGTATATTGGGTCTGAATCGATTTTTGGAGTTTTAAATATTTTTATTTAGAAAAACGTTTTTGGTGATTTTGTCACTTGTATGGCTGATATCTTGACCAAAAAAGTGGGCTAAGGAAAATTTATATAAATATATTAATATTTTATTAAATTTTCTGCTTTGGTGTTCTAAGCATTTTCCTATAAATAGGGTGCTTAGGTTAGAATTGAAAATCACACTAGAAACAAGTTTTCTCTCTCTTTCTCACCCTATATTGTCGAGCGTATTCTTGTGAGTATTTTGATACTTTGAGTGTTGCTATATGGTGCAAGATCCCTTTAGCACTATATCCAGTATTCCAGTCAGAAGTACTATTTTTTCGAGGTAAGGGGTGTTATTTTTTTTAAAATGATATTATTTCTTCTAATATCATTATGCCGGAATATTGGTAAGATTTTTCTTGTGAAATTCTTATCTTTTAGTGTCGGGGTTACTATTCACGTATACGACACTATTCACGTATATGGCACTATTCACGAATACGACACTATTCACAGAAAGATTAAATTTTTGTTTTGTCCAAAATATCTATTATGGATACTAGCTTTGATTGTATTCATGTTTTGATCATTCTTGAATTTTACTTCACTATGATTATTTAGGAAGTATTTTTGAACTTGGATTGTTTAAAGTACGAATCCTTAATATTTGTTATTTTGTTTCACTGGATTCATTTTCTTTAAAATATTTTTCATCATCCTCAGTCCTAAATGATGATATTACTGAATATCTTTAGCCTGTAGTGCAAAGATTAATGATTCTCTGTTAAATATCTTTGGCCCGTAGTGCAAAGATGTACAGGTGTTGAAATGAACATGACCAACTGATGAATATCTTTGGCATGTAGTGCAAAGATGAATATTTGATGCAAGATGTTTATTGATTGATGTTACATGGATAAAATATTGATGAAAAACTTTTAAATTCATAGAAGAAAGTAGATTTCATTATCTACGTAACTCTTCTAATAAATTATAATTTCCGCTGCGAATATTGATTTAAAACTTGTTGTCTATTGTATTCTATCAGATTTTTAACTGTTGAGGACTAACGATAATTTTTTCTATGTTATCTTAGTCATAATATTCTTTACTGGGCTAGTTGAGCTCACCCTTTTCCTTTTTGTTCCATTTTTCTTCTCAGGAGGTGAGAATGTAGCGAGTAATAGTCGGGGTATGTAATGAAGGTTCTAGAATGTCGTTTTAGTAGCCCTCACTATTTTGTAAAATAGTGTATCAATAATTGTAATGAGGACTTATTTGAGTGTTGATATTGTCTAGAAGACAATATTTGTTTTTAAACTCACAGTTTATGTGTTGTCGTATTTTTCACGACAAATGTATTAATAATGTAGTTATTTCTGTACCATGTATTTGATGACTCAGAATGGGTGTTGTATACCTATTTTGGGGGCGTCACAGTTGGTATCAGAGCTTAGGGATATGATCTCCGAAGGAGATCGGGAAATAGAACTAGGAGGGGAGAGATGAGTAAATCCTTCGCTAGTATGTCCTACCTAAGCTTATTTGTTGGTCGGTCATAATATAGGGATATTATGTGATATGTTAATTTCTTTAATTAACCCTTGTTTTATGGCAATATTATAGAATGTCAACTGAGAATGTTAACAGTGGAGAAAATGAGAACGTGGAGACTCCTTTACTCACCAATTTGGAGAACGTGCAATAGGCTGCCAATGTTCCTCCTGGAAACAACACCACTGATCAGACGATGAATGATGGAATGTTTAGAAGCTTTTTTCAGTTCATGTAAAATCAGGCGAATGAGATTCGTGTACAAAATACAGGTGGAAATGATAGCAACGCACGGTTTGTCACAGCCAAGCAGTTCAAAGAGTTGGGACCACCAAAATTCTGGGGAAAACTAGATTCGATTAAGGCGGAGACGTGGGTCAAGAAAATTATCAAGATATTCGACGTCTTGGGATGCACGGAGGAACAGAAGGTTTCATTCGCCACCTTTATGTTCCGTACTGAGGAAGATTACTGGTGGGAATCTGTGAAGCGTACCCATCCAGCCGCACTCAGCATGTCTTGGGAAACGTTTCAGAAATTATTCAATGACAAGTACTTTCCTAAAAGTATTCGTCATATGAAGGAGGTATAGTTTATTAGACTGGAGCAGAACAACATGACGGTGTCCCAGTATGAGGCGAAGTTCGCGGAGTTATCCAGGTTTTAACCTCATTTGGTGGAGAATGAGGAATGTATGACGCGGATGTTTCTGAGAGGTTTGAAACCTGACATACGTCAGTATCTCATTTCTCATAAATTTTCTCTATATTCAGATGTTGTCAATATGGCTCAATTATTAGAGCGAGATAATGAGTACGTTCAACCGAGGGATCACAACCAGGGTCATACCGGTGACAGCAGTCATCGGAGCAACGATAACCAGCGGGGAAAGAAAAATGCGGACAAGAGCAGCAACCACTTTGGTGGTAATCATGGCTATGAAAATAGAAGAAGCGAGTTGGGGGAGGAGATTTTAAAAAGAGGAGATTCAACAATGACAATGTGAAGACGTCAGCACCAGCAGTAATTGGTTCTAAGGGAGGAGAACGACCACCGGTCGTATGCTATAAATGCGGGAAAGAGGGACATATCAGCCCAAACTGCCCACAACAGTTCAAGGTATGTTATAATTGTGGAAAGGAATGACATATCGCTCGAGATTGTACTGTATCAAAACCAAGTCCAGTGGGGATAGTGACTCAAAAGGCTGTCCTAGAAAAGTCAAAGTCAACGGTTCCTGGAAGAGCATTTATCGTGACTGGTCAAAATGCAAGGAACCCTAACGAGGTGATCACGGGTAAGCTAATCATAAATTCTTGCAAAGTTTATACATTACTAGATACCAGTGCTACCCATTCATTTATCTCTCTTGCTTGTGCTCAACATTTAAACTTGACTCCGGAGAAATTAGACTTTGACCTATCTGTGGAGACTCCGTTAGGAGAAACTTTCATTACATCCACTATTTATAAATCTTGTTTGATCTAAGTTGGCACCATTACATTACCTGTTGACCTTATCTCTTTAAAGATACTTGCTTTTGATGTGATTTTAGGAATTGATTGGTTAACTACTCATCAGGCCAAAATCGATTATTTTCGTAAGGTTGTTAGTTTTCATATTCCTAACCAACCTATTGTACGAATTTAAGCAATTAAACTACTAAAATCAATCACTGTCATATCAATTCATAAAGCTATTCGTTTATTGAAAACGGATGTCAAGCTTTCTTAGCCCATGTTATGGATTTGAATAAAGACACGTCAGATTTGAATAATATTCCTGTTGTTAGTACCTTTTCTGACGTATTTCCTTAAGAACTTCCCGGTCTACCCCCAGAACGTGAAGTTGAATTCTTTATTGATCTTGAACCTGGTACAAAGCCCATTTCTAAAACCCCATATCGAATGGCTCTTATTGAACTTCAGGAGTTAAATGTCCAATTACAGGAGTTGTTAGATGTGACGTCCCCAAAATAGGTATACATCACCTGTTCTGAGTCGCCAAATACATGGTACAGAATACAAATACAATTTTAAATATACAACAAGAGCTGTGAGTTTTAATACAAATATTGTCTTCTAGACAATATCCACTCTCAGAATAAGTCCTCATTATATTTATTATCACACTATTTTATAGAATAGTGAGGACTACTAAGACACCATCTCGGACCATCACTCCGTTCCCCGACTAGTCCCGGCTACGTTCTCATTTCCTGAAGAGAACAATGAAAGAAAGGGTGAGCTCAACTATTCTAGTAAGAAATATTATGACTAAGATAATGCAGAATAAATTATCATTAGCCTTCAACAATGTTAAACTGATAAAATACAATAGACATCAAGTTTAACTGTAGCGGAACAAGAAATCCATTAAAAGAGTCAAGTAGAGAATAAAATCTACTATCTTTTATGATTTAAAAAGGTTTTTCATCACTTTTTATCGCCAAGAATCAGCTTAATAAATAATTCACATCATTCTTGCACTACGACCAATGATATTCATTAGGGTCACGACCACAAATTATCCATGCACTACGGGCCAAGGATATTCGTGTATTCATCAATGGTCATGATCATGCCAACAATTGTCCATCAATTCACTACGGGCCAATGAGGACTTTTACCACATCATTTGTAACATTACGGTCATGATTACACCGAATAATCCCTGGTCATAATCATACCAAGTCCATCTATGCACTACAGGCCAGAGATGACTTTAAAAAAATATAAACATAAGGATGATGACAATGATATAAGAATTCAATAAAACAAGTTCAAGAATTAATTTATTCAGGAACTAATAAGTCCAAATTGTCAACATGATACTTCTTTGTAGAGTAAAATTTAAGAATGCTCCGAAGAATATTTTCATGAAAAGATACTGGATGAAGTGCAAATATCAAGGATATTACACTAATTTCATGGAGTATAGAAGTCAAAACTTTAACCAACTGAGTATAATAAAGAATGGAATAACAAAAGAAATCACCATGCATGCGGTACTTCACATAGACAGGTTATTCCAACAGAATAATAAATAACGGAACCAGGTCAGGCAAAATTCGCACCGACAAGATGTTCCAATAGAATAATAAAGAATGGAATAACAACAGAAATCACCATACATGCGGTACTTCGCATAGACAGGTTATTCTAACATAATACTAAATAACGGAACTAGGTCAGGCGAAATTCGCACCGACAGGATGTTCCAACAGAATAATAAAGATGGAACTAGGTCCGGCGTAAAACGCACAGACAGAATATTCTAACAGAATAATAAAGACGGAACCAGGTCCGGCATAAAATGCACAGACATGATATTCCAACAGAATAATAAAGAATGGAATAACAGAAGAATTTCACCAAGTATAGGGTAGCCCGCATATACATGTTATTCCAACAGAATAATAAAGAATGGAATAACAGAAGTTCTCTTCATGAATACAAAAGAAATAATAGCCCTTACCTTAGAATAAAGCTAGATACTGGAATAGAAATGTATCAAACTTCTCTTCTTCTTTTTCTCTATAATTTCTCTCTATAATAAATGCTCTATACCTTTGGTTGGTGAGAAATGAAGGAAGAATGAGCTTCTATTTATAGAAAAATATAGTTTCAATAATTGCACATTTTGGGACTCAAAAAATTACAGTACAATACCTCCAACTTTTCTTTCATTTTTAATTTAGTCCTGCAAGTATTATCAAACTTGCACAACCTCCCCTAATAGTAAATAATGTGAATCAATATTTCAATCATGTGAATCAATAGTTATAATCATGTGAAAATACGAAATACAGTATAGTACCTCCATCTATACCTCCCTTTTTAACTTAGTCATGCAAGTATTATCAATCTTGCACCAACTCCCCTAATAGCAAGTGAATGTGACTCAATAGTACACATATGTGAATAAATAGTTATATAAGTATGTGAATTAGTAGCAATTAATTTCTCATTTATCCGATAAATTACTCGATTTATCAATATAACCCCAAACATCAATTATCATCAGAATAGATGTCAATTTCAACTAATACCAATAATCCCAACATAATGGAACTATCAAATTCATCTTTAATCAACACGAAATTATTCATTATTAATATCATAACTCACAATATTTAACAATCAGGTCGTTCCCAGGAAAGATGGGGCTTTTCAATAAGGATTTCTCCCTATTATCGCGCAATTAGGTGACCAAACCTCTCTTTGGCAGAACTTCTAGACATTGTAAATATTACAATTTAATAATATGAATAACTTTGTCGTCTTAATTATTGATTTAATAATATATCATATAATATAGATGATACTGTGACAATAATCGAATCAATAATATGAGAGATATGATGCAACAATTATTGTAGTAATAATTTAGTATAACCGAGTGACTTCTCACGTAAGCATCAATAATCAATACCGTGTGCTACTATGCAACCACGCGTATTACTGTACTTTTACTACCGAGTAGTTCAACAGTATTAACGGTAAAACTTCCGCCATTATTTTCATAAAAATATTTTTGTCGTTTTCTCAATCCGAAAATAATTCTATTGTGGGGTCCACCAATGATTGCTCCGTTGTACGAATATTCCCTGCTAAAACGAATATTCCCCGACCAATCGAATATAATATAACAACTTGCATACTTTATAGAATTTATAAATACTACCCACAACTATAACATTATAACAAATTCATTCCATAATATTCAAAAATGATAATTATAGAAAAATCATCTTTATTCATAAAAGTTGGGGTCTTACATTAGACATCGGTTTCATTCGTCCTATTACATCTCCTTGGGGTGCTCCTGTTTTATTTGTAAAGAAGAAAGATGGGAGTATGCGACTTTGTATTGACTATCGAGAATTGAACCATGTCACCATCAAGAATATGTATCTGTTACCTCGTATTGATGACCTGTTTGACCAGTTGTAAGGAGCACAATTCTTTTCAAAGATCGATCTTCGTTATGGATATCATCAGCTGAAGATTAGAACTGAGGATATTCCAAAGACTGCCTTCAGAACTCGGTACGGGCATTATGAATTCTTAGTCATGTCTTTTGGATTGACTAATGCTCCTGCGACTTTCATGGATATGATGAACCAAGTATTCAAGGAATATTTAGATCAGTTCGTTGTTGTCTTTATTGATGACATCCTCATATATTCCAAAAGCCGTGAAGATCATGAGCACTATTTAAAGCTGGTACTCCAAAGGTTTCTTGAAAACAAGCTATATGCCAAGTTAAAGAAATGCAAGTTCTGGCTTGAGGAAGTAGCATTCCTTGGGCATGTGGTGTCAAGACATGGAGTATCTGTCGACCCGGCGAAGATTGAAGCAATAGAAAGTTGGGAGGAACCGAAGACGGTGACCGAAGTTCGTAACTTTATGGGCTTAGCTGGTTATTATCGGAGATTCATGGAAGGATTTTCTCGAATCGCTACTCCATTAACTCAGCTGACTCGGAAAGATATAAAATTCGTATTGAGTGAGGAATGCGAGAAGAGTTTCCAAGAGCTTAAAAGGAGACTCATTTCGGCACATGTTCTGACAATACCGTCTGGTTCGGATGGATTTGTTATCTACAGCGATGCTTCAGGCAAATGGTTAGGATGTGTTCTCATGCAACATGGAAAAGTCATAGCCTATGCCTCACGATAACTTAAAGAATATGAGAGGAATTATCCTACTCATGATCTAGAGTTGGCAGCAGTCATTTTCATGCTAAAGATCTGGAGGCACTATCTATATGGGGAGAAAGTAGAGATATATTCAGACCATAAAAGCCTCAAATATTTCTTCACCCAAAAGGAACTCAACATGCGGCAACGATGTTGGCTCGAGCTGTTGAAAGATTACGACCACACCATTCAATACCATCCTGGAAAAGCGAACGTAGTAGCTGACGCGTTGAGTAGAAGATCATATGCGAGAACGAGTGCGATGTTGTCAACACAAAGGCCCATTTTGTGTGAATTACAAAAGTCGAAGATAGAATTCAAGACTCCGGGGACCCATGCGATGATGTCAAGTATATGCATAGAACCGACTTTAATCGAAAAAGTTAAAGTTGCTCAAGCCACATACCCTGAGCTGATGTGTATGAAGAAGAAAGTACAAGAAGGTGCATTCCAGAAGAAAGAATCACTGAAGAAGGAATACTTCGAGTCCACACCAGACTTTGTGTTCCTAACGACTCTAATTTGAAGTACAAGATCATGATGGAGGCACACAATACACTATTTGCAATCCATCCTGGAAGTACCAAAATGTATCGTGATATTCAACATACATTTTGGTGGAACAATATGAAGAGAGAGATCGCGAAGTTTATCTCGAGGTGTTTAACTTGTCAAAGTGTAAAGGCAGAGCATCAAGTGCCAAAGGGTCCACTGCAACCACTTGAGATTTCAAAATGGAAGTGGGAACACATTACCATGGATTTTGTTACGGGTTTTCCCACGGTTTCTCAAGGCATAAATGCTATTTGGGTTATTGTTGATAGATTAACCAAGTCTGCTCATTTTTTGCCGATACGGGAGACTTACTAAAATTTCAAAAGTTGAAGTTCTCACTTCCGAGCAATAAAGGAGGCCTGCTTGTGGACTGACCTTCTTGAAAGTTAAGGTGTGCCATAGGATCTTCCCCTACGACCTGCAAAGATCAATATAAGTAGAGCCAACCTTTGATACTAAATGTAATTCTATGTATGTGCACATCTAGAGGGGGGGTGAATAGGTGTCTAAACTAAAACGTGATTAACAATGACTAATTTTTAATTTCTTGTTACACAATTAAAACAAACAAGTGAAAGTGTCTGCTTTAGAGTAAATTTTACTTTTGTTATAATTCAGACATTAGATAGTGTCTGGATTAGTATACTTTATCTATCAGCAGTATACTTTTATGTGAATGTGTTTAGATTCAATGTCATAATTAAATGACCAAACCATATGATATAACAAACCACATACACAATGATTTTTGGTATTGGACTCTTTTTATTAAACTTTAACAAGTCAATTAAATATAAAGAAAAAATCCATGTTCAAATAAGTTTTCCACTGTGATGTACATCACTGCCCATTTGCACCTCTGCAAACTTGAAAGTTCTCTTTAAACAAATCATATCCACTATTGGATCATTCAAGACTAATAGTGCTTGAATTCAAAATACAAAGAATTTTGAAATTAACTAATAATCAATACAATATATTGTTGAAAATAACTTTGATAAGCGTTGGACTTTTATCTGATATATGTTCAAGAATGCTGAACTAATATTAGGTTAAAATGTCCTGCAGTATTTTAGGCGAGAAGGAGCAGTATATATAATAAATGGCATAACGACTATATATAAAAAAGAGTTGTTAGCATAAAATCCCATGATTCTAGAAAATTGTTTACTATGATATAATTTCCTCAACATCTATTTTAGATATAAAGTATATATCTAAAGCAAACTAAATAGCTTAATTCTAAGAAAGAAAGAGTCTGAGATAAGATTTGAAATATTCCAACTTAAAAGATTGAATGGTTTATAGTAAACTCCTTGATAGACTCCTATTTAAATAAGATAACACATCTTTAACAGGATACATACATTAACACTTCTTTTAGAACTAGTAGACCAATTTGGGCCAATTAAGAAATAAGCTTATAATAAATTAAATTAACCCAAACAACTAAAACAAGTTCATGATATTAAATACAAACTCAAAAATATTGTCATAATTAAAATTATAAAAGATATAAACCAAAAGTGTAAACATATTTAATTAGATCTCCTTGTTTAAAAATATGAATCTATTTAATTTGACATGTGAACATATTTATTAACAAGTTTGAACCTCTTAATCAATTTTATAAAATTTTCTTAGGTCACACCACCCTATATCCTTCTCACTCCCCTCTAAATATTTAATAAAATTATTTTCCACCTCTTAGGTGTGATAAAGAAATCAAATTATAATTACAGACCTATGCATGGGATTCTTAACAATCAACAACGATGAATATACGTAAATTGAAGAAATTATGATCATAGAGAAATATCAAAGCTAAATAAGTAATTTTTTTATTGGGATTTTTTAAAGAAATTATGGTGACGAAGGTTTCTTTTTTCAAGCATACAATTAAAATTTCATATATTGAGATGCAAAATTTATTTATTTTTTATTTTCTAAACACTTCCACATTGGAGGGATGTCATTATGTCTGTACAAGTACAAATGAATTTCATAAAAAATTAAAATCAATTAAGACCACAGAACTGGTGAGAATATGTAACCTGATCTCTGTTCTAGCAACCACGCTAATTAAGACCTCATTATTGAAATAATGAGTTTTAGCAAGTTATGATAAATAAAAAAATATATGAATTGGAGTACATATCTATCTAATAAAATACAAATGATTTTGAATTTCCCGCTCACTCAATAAATCATCTGGGCCGTCCAAAGTTTGAGATAAATCCCACCGTCCATATATCTATCTAATAAAATACATCTATCTATCTAATCTATCTAATAATGATTTTGAATTTCCCGCTCACTTAATAAATCATCTGGGCCGTTCTAAGTTTAAGATAAATCTCGCTGCCCATACAGTGCCGGAGGCACGGGACCCAGCTAGTATAAGTATATTTTCTTAAATACCCTATTAATTCTAATTTGACTCCAAAATTAAGAAATAGAGCTCTAAAATTTACTTCACTGTCTTTATACTACTAATTAACAAAACAAAAGTTATAAATTTTATCAGTCTTTACAGTGGAACTGATGTGTTTTTCTTATTTTTCCTATCCTTTCCCCTTTTTCATTCATTTCTACTTCATTTCCCGTGCTGAATTTGTCCTTTTCTCGAGGCCTAGATCGATTGTTATTTATTTAGATAATTGATATTTCCACAATATTTTTTGATATTTATACATAAAAATCAAGTGTTGTTATAGATGTATAACGACGATGAAAATCGTCGCTATAAGATTTATATATAGCGACGATTTACATGTGGAAATATCGATAATAATTGACTTTTTAGAAGAAAAAATTTATTTTAATTTATTTATCGTTTACAACTTTCAATCAGTTTTATGCAAAAGATCGATAACTTTGGAAATCAAGGCTAAACAATTGCTCAATTAATTTGATTTCCAAATAAATATAACTTCTCAATAAATTTGAATTTTAAGCTTTTGAATTTTTTAAAAATATTTCCAGCAAATAAAATTGTCTTACTCCTACAGTACACATTAATCTTGTACATGAGATGTGACGCCCCAATATAGGTCCAATCCATCCAACTCATTCTGGGTCGCCAAATATATGGTACAAAAAAACAACTACAAACTTCATCCTTTTACTTGGATATATAGCACCTCACATTGATACCTTACAATGATACCTTACATAAAGGTACAGTCAATAACTGTTTTAGAAATCAAAATCTTTGAAAAATGCTCAAGGAAACCTTCGTACATGAGAGACCATGCATCTAAGTTATAATAGATATCATATGACTCGAGAATTATCCTTGGTTGACCCAATAAATTCCAAAGAAAGAAAAATGAGAAGATTGCTATCATGTTCTTTTCAATAGTGAGTCTTCTCTTGCCATATAATTATCTCCATTGTCTCCAATTGAGAATTATATTTCAACCAAATTCCAAGATTATATAGGTAGTGCTCATAGATATAATCAACAAATGGATGTGCACAACATTGTCTTATGATAACACGAAGTCGTATATCATTAGACATCTTGTATGATAGTGGCAAAACACCCTTCCAAAGTTGGGTTCACCTCACCCTATTCGATTCAACAAAATCAACGGTTAAATGACGTATAAAATACGACACACTTATCTAAAATTCTCAATAAATTTATATCCACACTGTTTTAGGGGAAACCTCAACAGCTATAGACCACCGTTTTATTCCCCCTGTTACCCCCGCTCGACCCAGCTACACTCTTATTACCTGAAAAGAATTGTGAAATATAAGGGTGATCACAACTAGCCTAGTAAAGAATATCATGACTAAAGATAATTAAAATTATCAATAGCTTTCCTCAGTAATGAATTAGATATTTAGAACATATGGTAGATGATAAAACTTTTCAACCATAGTTGCAGCGGAACAAGTAATCTATTAGAAGAGTAAAATAGACCATAAAGTCTATTATCTTCTCCATGTTAAAAGTCCACCAACAATATTTTATCCATATAACATCAATCAACAATTCCTGTCCACAATCATGTGAATAATTCATAATCATAATTGTGGTTCTAAATTTCTCTTCGCACCTAGGACGAAGATAATTTTCATTACCGGTCTTTACCTGAAACGTCAAAGATCATGATTATACCAAATCACAATTCCTATTCATAATCATACTAATAAATTCATCTTTGCACTACGGGCCAAAGATATTCATCAACAGTTCATCTTTGCACTACATGCCAAATATATTCAACAACAGATCATCTTTGCACTACAGGCCAAAGATATTAATATATCAAAGAAATATATAATCATTTCAGAATTTATATAAACAATAATTATAACCATGTTGATCAATTCACATATGCACTTAAGCTAAATATATTCAATTGTAAATTCAATGGTCATGATCATACCAGTAACAATTTATCTTTGCATTACTGGCCATAGAGAACCCATAGTCACGATCATACCAATAATCTACCCATCTTTTCACTCAAGTGAGAGAAATTTCATCACCAGGATTATAAAAATGTTATATATGATAATAAAAATAATATAATCAAAACATGGATTTAATTTCAAGAGTAAGATTCATAAATCAACGATAATTTGATCAGAAAAAGAAACCAATCTTGTCGTAAATAACTTGTGAATAGTAATTTATGAATAGTAACTCGTGAATAGTAACCCGTGAATAGTACTCCGTATTCATAAATAGTATCGTATACGTGAATAGTGCTGTACACGTGAATAGTACCGTATACGTGAATAGTAATCCCGACACGAAAAGGCAAAAATTTCACAATATAACTTATATCAATATTTTGCTATAATGATATTAAAAAAAATAACATCATTTACTTAAAAAATAACATCCCTTACCATCCCTTACCTTAAAAGAATAGTATTTCTGACTGGAATATTGGATATAATGCTGAAGAAAACATGCACTGTATAGCAACACACAAGATATCTAAATACTCATAAAAATACGCTTGATATTATAAAGAGAAAACTTCTGATTCTGGTGTGGTTTTCAATTCTAACCTAAGTATCCTATTTATAGGAAAATGCTTAGAACATCAAAGCAGAAAATTTAATAAAATATATTATTTATAAAAAAAATTTACTACGCCCACTTTAAAATTAGATTTCAGCATATACAACATGCAAAAGGACAAGTGTGGGGCCCACCTTCTAGAAATCTCAACCAAAAGTATTTTAAATCATTTATAAATTTAGAAACTTCAATAATTCATAATAAATTATCCTTTTATCAGAAAAAATATGAACCTTATGTCCATTCCATATAAAATTTAATTCTCTACAACTTTGTAGAAGAAATTTTTTCCAAATTCTAAACGAAAAATGAACGAAATCTACATATGGATGATTTTTAATACCTCAATTCCGACAAAATACTTATAAAACACTTCGGTATTAATTCCTTCATTTATATTCACATAAAATAAATATTTATATAAATCAACAATTAATTATTCACAAATAATATTACAGAACTATAATATTAACAACCAGATCATTCCCAGAAAAGAGGGGGCTTTCTGATAAGGATTTCTCCTTACTGGCGCGCAATTAAATAAAATATTCCCTTTCCTCGACAGAATTTTCTAGACATTGTCAATAATGTTATCTAATAATATTATTCAAATAATATAAATTATTGATTTGATAATGTAAAGTACTGTGTAGTAACAATTATTAAAATCACAATAATATAAAATAATGTGCAATACCGTGTGCTACTGTACAACAACGCATATTATTTTATTTTAACTACCGAATATTTCAACAGTATTAACGGTCTATTCAAATTTTTAAATTGCTGATTTTGATTTATGGGCCCCTTTTGTCACATGGGCATGTTTTCTCATACATTTATTTCATTTTAATAGGCTTTAAATTTTTAATTGACTTTCGTGTCTTTTGTTGGTAAATTTAGTTGGATAAGTACTATCTGAATTGATTATGGGGGTATCAGGTATGCTCCTCCTCCAACATAGGCGGATCTATTTGAGGGCAGTGGGGTCAATTGACCCCACTCAATTTTTATGTCAGTTGATTATCCTTGAGGGGTAGCTGTGAAGACCAATCATGTACTTGAATTACTGGGGACCCAACTGATTATATACTCGCCGAAGATTGATAGGCTCATGTTTAATTTTCTATGAAATACTTGTGATTCACCATTTGAAGAACAGAAGAAGAAGATGAAGAAGAAAGAGTTCTCTTCTCTCTCTGATGAGTAAGAGTTTTCTTCTCTCTCTGTATAATTTACTTAACTCAAATTTATATCACTCTTTTTCTTTTTCAGTTATTTAGTCATAATATTAACCCATCAAAAAAATTCTTTAAAAAACATGTTGTAAATTTTCTTTTTTATAATTTCACAAATTTAATAATTGTTTGTGAATTTTTATAATTGTTTATAATGAGACTATCATGATATTTTTATAACAATATCGACCCATAAAAAATCCAAAGATGAATGGATGAATGATTGTTTAATAACTTACATTATTGAATATGATATTTTTGTAGTTATTAAAAATGAAGTTATCAAGCAACAATTTCAAGTTATGGAGTTTCGAAAAATATTATTGTAAACAATATATGAATATTATTTAATTTTATGATTTATTGTATAATATTTTTATTTTTCATTGATTTTTTTTAAAATTTGACCCCACTGAACTAATGGGCTGGATCCGCCCCTGTCCTCCAACCGTTCAATAAGTTCTTTATTAGTTGTCATAGCTTTGATATCAGCCATAGGTCCCAATCAAAGTTGTAAGATTTTTGTAGAAAATATATTCTACTTGAGGTGAGAATAAAATGATAAAATTGTCTATAATAATGTCATTAAATATGGAGAGAGAATTAGAATAAGAAAAGTATGAGATATTTAATGCTATGGGCATAATTGGAAAAAATGTGTAAAAGTTTGGTTATTAAAAGAAAGTAGACATTTAACATGGGACAACCCAAAATAGTAATAAGGACTTTTATCTTGGGACGGAGGGAGTACTATAATTTATTATTTACTGAACTATACCTTCTTTACATACTGAAAAAATTTAAATACATCAAGATAAAACTACTCTCTCCTAAACTCAAGGCCACAACTGCACCACATACATAGTTCTAAAGAAATGACTTATAATTATAGAACCATATATGTGATTCTTACCAATCAACAACGATAAATACACGTAAATTAGAGACCATATCTATTGAAGAAAGTATGGTCATAGAAAAATATCAAAGCTAAATAAGGAATTTTCAATTTTTTTATTTCTGAAAATATATAGTACATATATATATATATATATATATATATATATATATATATATATATGGTATTTCTAAAAATAAAAAAATATAAGGAATTGGAAAGTTTTGAAAAATAAAAAATAAATAGTATTTCTGAAAATATTAATTAGAGTACATATATAAGTATATTTTCTTAAATACTAGGCTTTTTAATTCTATTTTGACTCCAAAATTGAGAAAGACCTATAAAATATATATAAACTTCACTGTCTTTATAGTACTCCCTCCGTCCTTAATTATTTGGCGTTTTAGAGTTGGACACAAGAATTAAGATAATAATTGAAAAATATTAAATGTAACACTCAATTGTCTATAATACTCTTAAATCATCATTTATCATAATTATTCACTCTCTCTCACACACATTTTTTCATAATTATCTCCTAAAAAAGCTCTCATGCCTCATTTACTCATTAGTCTCTCTCTCCATCCATCCCCATAAAAAATGTATCCAATTCTTTAGAAATTATCTACACTTTTTCTCCCTCATAATATACAAAAGAGTTTTGTTAAGATAAGGAGAAAGAAAGAGTCAAAAGTAAAAAAAAATAGGCAGATTAATGAGGGGTAATCTTGAAAAAATTTTCATTAATTCTTCTGGATTTGAACAAACGTCAAATAATTAGGGACAAATGAAAAACTTTAAATCGTCAAATAATTAGGGACGGAGGGAGTACTAATACGATAAAACCCCTATTTTGGAATTACTCTATATAAGAATAACCTCTACAATATTATAAAAAAATTTGGTCCCAATTTGGGCCAGTTATAAATAGGAATAACCTCTAAATTATAATGTTATATACTTTTTAAGTCTCGTATTAAGAAACTATACCTCTATATAGTAATAATTTCATATATATATATGAGAGAGAGACTATTAATTTTAAAAGACTATATTTTCTATAAAAGACTACATTTCCTATACAGAACTACATTTTTTTTTTATAAAAAACTACATTTTCTATAAAGGACTACATTTTTCTATAAAAGACTATATTTCTTATAAAAGACTATATTTTCCTATAAAAGACTACATTTTCCTAGTTTGAAAATCTAAATAATTTATGTTTTCTTTATTTTTTGTTATAAAATCTATATTTTTGTTAAAGTGAATATTTTTAGGTGTTCGGAAAATATTTTTATACCAATTTCTCTATTTAGTAATAGCCTCTCAATTAAAATACAAATAGTTTGGTTCCAAATTTATTCCTAAATAGAAGTTTTACTGTAATACAAAACTTAGAAAATTTTATCATTGGGATCGGGGACCCTATTCGGTCTGCCCCTGCTTTATGCAAACCTTAATGTGAAGGTGGCCAACATGAGCAAAGGCTAAAATTAGTTGCTTATTATGGTATGATGAATGAAACATAAGTAGAGAACAAACTACTATAAATACCACAAACATTAGCCTCCAAATTCACACCAAAATTAATATCATTTCCTCTTCAATATTCCACAAACATTATCTGAACATGGATGTGAATATTCTTGCTTCATTTGGTTCTTTTTCAGCCAAAAATAATGCGGTTGTGCCGTCTGCAATTGTTCGACGCTCAGCCAATTTCCATCCCAGCGTTTGGGGAGACCATTTTCTCGCATACACTGGCTCCGATCTCCTGGTAAGTAAATTAATTGTAGTATTTATTATGTTTTAAAATATAAGATCAACTTACAAAAAGGGTAAGAAGGAGACAATACAAAGAAGCGGCAAAGACAATTTATGAACAATCTAGAAGACTATTAAATTGGTTTAGTTTGTTAACACGCACTTGTATGTTTATGTAGCAGAATTGAACGATCCATCCCACATCAATTCATCACCTAGCAAGGCACGCTTGTGTAGACGAGCCCAATAAATATGTTGGACCACCTCCTTACCTAAAAGATTAACCTATTAGGTTGATGTTCTACCATACTTATTAAGCCATCTACACTCTTGAATTTAACCGATGTGGGATTCATGTGAAATCCCAACAGTTTATAGTTCCAAATATGATTTTGATCATTTATTTGGAACAAAACTAAAATTTATTTTGATCTTATATTTTGAAACAGACGAAGTATCATTATTAGTTCTTCCCTTTTTGAACTTTTAGATCCGGTAAATTCAGCCGTGGATTTAGGATTTAAATTTTGTTCGAGTACCATTTATGTCGTTAAATATATTGGAGAAAATTAATAGAGTAGAGGTGTAATGAAAGAGATCATAATTAATGTGGATCGTAGTGCACTAGACCAATCAATGTGTCTCCGGTATTTTTGATTGATACCAAAAATTAAAGAGACCAAAAAATCAAGTTTGTATTATTATATATTTATACACTTTTTGAGTAGTTTTTTTTTTGAAATCATATATAACATCACCCAAATATGTATCTATTTAATTTTACATGTGAAATCGTATTTATTTTTGTTTAGTTTGAAGCCTCTTTATGAAATTTTCTTAGGTCACAGTACCCTCTATATATCCTTGTCACTCCACTCTAAACATTTAGTAAAATTAATTAATTTCCACCACTTGGTGTGATAAAGAAATAAAATTATTAAGTATTATTAAGAAATAGACCTCTACAATATATATAAGCTTCGCTGTCTTTATAGTACTAATAATACAAAACTTAGAAAATTTTATCATTGGGATCAGGGAACCTATTCGGTCTGTCCCTACTTTAAGCAAACCTTAATGTCAAGGTGGCCAACATGAGCAAAGGCTAAAATTAGTTGGTTATTATGGAATGAATGAAACATATGTAGAGGACAAACTACTATAAATACCACAAACATTAGCCTCCAAATTCACACCAAAATTAATATAATCTCCTCTTCAATATTCCTCTTCTATATATTATCTGAACATGGATGTGAATATTCTTGCTTCATCTAGTTCTTTTTCAGCCAAAAATAATGCGGTTGTGCCGTCTGCAATTGTTCGTCGCTCAGCTAATTTCCATCCCAGCGTTTGGGGAGACCATTTTCTCACATACACTAGCTCTGATCTCCTAGTAAGTAAATTAATTACAAAGAACCAGCAATTTCTTAGAGACAATTATATTCATAAACAATCTAGAACTTTATTAATTTGGTTTAGTTTGCTAACAGAAACACACACTTGTATGTTTATAGTTCCAAATATCATTTTGATCATTTATTTTGTGGCGTATTTAGGATTTAAATTTAGTTTAGAGTAATATTTATGTCGCTAAATATATATAGAGAGAAAATTAATGAAGTACAAGTGTAATGGATGGTCAATGGAAGCTAAAAAATGTGTAGTATTTTTACCTGTGTAGAAAACCGAAGCTGACACAGAGAAACAATTTCAACAACTAAAAGAACAAGTGAAGAAGATGATATTGGCAGATGCTGATGAGCCTCAACAACAACTCAACTTAATCGATGATATCCAACGATTAGGTGTTGCTTACCATTTCCAAGCTGAGATTGATACGGCATTACACCACCTGAATGCTGTATTTGATAGTGAAAAACACGGCGACCTTCACACTCTAGCGCTTTGTTTTCGATTACTCAGGCAAAATGGATATAATGTATCTTCAGGTAATTCATTTCCCTTACCAAAAGTTGTCTATCATTAACGACATTTTATATCTTCATAAAACGCATTTTAACGACATTTAATATGTTTAACTGAATGCTACATTTGATATGTTTAATGTTAAGAACAGATGTGTTTCGCAAATTCAAGAACAATAACGGAGAATTCAAGGAGTACATAACGAAGGATGTAAGAGGAATGTTAAGCTTGTATGAAGCAACACAATTTATGGTTCATGGAGAAGATATTCTTGAAGAAGCATTGGCATTCACCACTTCTCACCTTGAGCATCTCAAATCCAACTTAACAAATCATCCTCTTGCCTGCCAAGTCATTCTTGGACTTAACAGGTCCATTCATAAGGGAATAAATAGGCTAGAAGCGAGGCATTACATTTCCATCTACCATGAATTAGATGATTCACATAATGAACTTCTACTAAATTTTGCAAAATTAGACTTCAACCTATTGCAAAAAGTTCATCAAGGGGAGCTAAGCTATATTACCAGGTATGCATAGCACGAGATGATTTTGGAGCTTATGTATTTAAACCAACTCATCTTGTATCATAAACTATTAGTTTCAACTGGCGTGATTTCAAAAATATACATATATATATATATATGCACACATACATACATACATACATACATACAAAGCTAGCTAGACTTGATGACTAGGGGTTGTACAAAACAATTAAGTTCAATATAAATAATGTGAATTTCAGGTGGTGGAAAGATTTAAACTTTGCAGAGAAACTTTCTTTTGCAAGAGATAGACTGGTGGAGTGCTACTTTTGGGCATTAGGAGTGTATTTTGAACCCGAATACGTCTTGGCACGAAGAATACTGACAAAAGTAATGGCCATGATATCAATTATAGATGACATATTTGATGTGTATGGTACCCTCGAAGAACTTGTACTCTTCACGGATGCAATTGAAAGGTACAGGCGCCAATGCATGGTGAAATTAAGTCTGTAAATTTAATTCTCTTATGTATAAACTAATCAATAATAGTTCAGGTGGGATATCAATGCCTTAGATCAGCTACCAGGATACATGAAGGTTTGTTATCGGGCTCTCTTAGATGTTTATAGTGAAATGGAAGAAGAGCTGGCCATGGCAGGTAGACCATCACACGGTGTTCGATATGCAAAAGATGAGGTAGACCACCACAACAAAAAAATTTGTGTTGCTATCTAGATTAGTAAAAAAATTTGTGTTGCTAGCTAGATTAGTAAGTGTAGCTAATGTATAGAGTGACCCTAGAACAATTGCAAAAATGTTGCTAATTTTTTTGATGGAATCATCTTTTTTATTCTGGCAATATAAACAACCCTTCATTAAGCCTATCAATCATAATTATTTATTGTTCATTTTTCCATTTTCAGATGAAAAGACTAGTTAGGTCATACCTTGACGAAGCCAAGTGGTTTAACGAAGGCTTCATTCCCACATTAGAAGAGTATTTGAAGGTGGCACTCGTATCAGCAGGCTTTATAATTCTTGCAACCACTTCCTTTGTCGGAATGGGGGATTTGGCTACCCGAGAGGCATTTGAATGGGTGTCTAATAACCCTTTACTTGTTAGAGCTTCATCCATAATTTGCAGACTCACAGATGACATGGTGGGACATGAGGTATGAATTCATATATCTAGTCGTTATAAATATAAAGAAAGTGAACTTAAAATTCAATTTTCAACAGTATTTATGTAACACCCCCTTTCCCAAAAGGAAAAAGGGATGTCACGCACAAACATAATGAATACAAACCTCTAATAAACCTCAAAATATCTCCAATAAAATTTAATACCAAAAGTCACATACTCCAATTTAAATAGCAGTAACTCCACATTTACATAGCCTCTACTAATAAGAAAGAAATGCCAAAATGGCCCAAACATCCATTAACAAAATATTATGAACACCAAGTCTAATAATAATTCTCAAAACTAATCTACTCATTTGGATCAAAGGTAGCTCTCATCCCACGTATCCTGATCACCCCTGATTACCTGCCGGAAAAAGAACACAGCATGAGCCAATTGCCCAGTACGGATATGAAGATGAATAAATGTACCACAAAAAGTAATGAATCTAAAAGAATTGAACGAATGAACATATGTGAATTACAAACGAATCAAAATTTGAGAGTCCATTAACAAATGACCAACACTGTCAATCGAATAATTATAGCCAAAAGAATTCCAAATAAATAAGGCTGAATCAAATGGTTGTAAGATAACAATTTCATACTGAGCTCAAATACAAATAGCCAAAGGCTAACAAAATACATCGGTACCATGATGTATACAAATCAAATCGGATAGTACGCACGACACATACGTCACTAATCCGCCAAACGAATCGAATCAAATCAAATACTGGGTCGACCCATACGTATCCTGAACAAATATATCTAATGGCCAAAGCTCATACCCAGAGCATACAAAAGGATACGCCGTGGACTAATCACACCGCCACGGAAGGTGTCATGCCCTTGTGTCAAGAGGACATGCCTGTGGTACCCCCACAGGTGGTTAGCTCAAGTATACCCTAAGGATCAAACTACAAAATGTAAGCCAAAAGGGGTTCAAATCACAAGGCTTACATGACCATATTCAAATGAAATCGAATTATCAAATACAAACATACCCAATTAGTACAAGATATCAATGATCAAAACAACTCCGAGTGTGAACGAAAATATACGAACAATGGTACAAACGAATAAAGTCTCCAAAATATATTGACACGATTAACTAGTTCAAAGAGTACAAATACGAATTCGAATATCAACGCCAAAACAAAACAATCTCAATAATTTTGACAAGAAGGAATAATCCCAAGAGGCAATACCAAATTTCTAAACGAGTACGAAACGAACGAATTAAACTTAAAGGAATATCGCTGAAAAAGTACGGAATCCGTACCTTAATATAGTATCGAAATAATTCGCCGAATCTAAATATCGCCCGCTAAACTCCCTCAATCCGATCTAATTATCAAAATAAAATATAAAGCATATAATTAAATTACGAACTCATACAAATTATATTTTCAAAATTTAATAATTTTAATATACTATATTCAGTTTATACTCCAAAGAAATATTTTAATTATAATAATAATATTATAATATTATTTATCACTTTTCCCCTTTTTAAAGTTTTGAAAAATCTTATATATATAACAAAATTGCAGTAATATATAATTAATCTACAATATAATAATAATAATAATAATAATAATAATAATAATAATAATAATAATAATAATTTGAAAATCGCATGATTGCTAACATTTAGCAGCAAAAGCAGGCTTATATATATATATATATATATAAAACTAGTCTGCAGCAACTATATATATATATATATATAATAAATCAGCAAGCAGGTAACGAATATATATATATATAGACAATTGAATTAGCAACATTAGGATTAACTATATATATGTATATTAACGTAAATTACAGATTACATATATATGTATATCATATATCCCAATTATAATTTAAAATTTCATCAACAAATTCAATTAATCAAATGACATAATAAAATTTTAAAATAGATTACAAATACAACAAAATATAGATCATAGTTACAATAGCAAAATAATTATTTTATATTCAAAAATAGTCCAATAATTACCTTTGAGAAGAAGAATATGATGAATAAAATTCTAAGATTTTTGCTCTCAAACCCTTTTGCAATCACAGTCACGTTCTCTCGCTCCCTCTTGCGCCTCCTCCTTTTTCTTCCGTTCTATTCTCACAACTCCTCGTACGTAAGGAAGTGTAACTAGGTTTTACTATTTAATATTAATACTTCTAATTTGATTAGGATTTAAAATAACACAATTATAAATCTGACCCAATTAATGTAATATAGCTTATTATGGCCCAAATAAATTAAATATATAGAATTTGACCCAAACACAAGGAAAGCCCAATTAAATATTTTAAAGCTCACTTAACTATTCTATTATTATTTTATTGGGTATTACATCACATTCCCCTTAAAAAAGGATTCCGTCCCCGGAATCAAAAGAACATAACGTACCTAATTTTCAAAAAGATGTGGATATTCCGCCCGAATAGACTCCTCTATCTCCCAAGTAGCTTCCCGCTCCGAATGGTTTTTCCACAAGACTTTAACAAAAGAAATTGTCTTCCTCCTCATAATCCGTTCTTGACGATCTAGAATCGCCTCGGCTTCTTCCTCACAAGTAAGATCTTCTTGAATTTTATGTAACGGGTATTGCACAACATGAAGCGGATGATAGTTATATTTCCTTAACACTGAAACATGAAAGACATTATGTACATGAGATAACTGTGGAGGCAAAGCCACCCGATATGCCACTTCTCCAACTCTCTCAAGGACTTCAAAAGGGCCAATGAAACGCGGACTAAGCTTCCCTTTCAAACCAAACCTTCGAACACCTTTCCATGGAGAAACTTTCAAAAACACGTGTTCACCAGGCGTGAATTCAAGAGCCCTCCTATGAATATCAGCATAACTTTTCTGCCGCGATCTAGCTTCTTTCAATTTTTCTTTAGCCACTGCTACCTTCTCCGTAGTAATCCTAACCAAATCGGGTCCTTCTATTATCCTTTCACCAACCTCATCCCAACAAGTCGGAGCTCGACACTTCTTACCATATAATGCTTCAAAAGGGGCCATACCAATACTAGCTTGCCAACTATTATTATATGCGAACTCCACCAAACTCAAATAATCATCCCAGTTTCCTGTCCACTCTAAAGCACAAGATCGCAACATGTCTTCTAATGTCTGAATAGTTCTCTCTGATTGTCCATCTGTCTGCGGGTGAAAAGCCGTACTATAGTTGAGTCGCGTTCCCCAAGCTCGTTGAAATCCTTTCCAAAATCGAGAAGTAAACCGCGGATCCCGATCCGAAACAATAGAAATTGGTGTCCCATGAAGCCTAACAATCTCACGTTGAAAAATATCTGCTAATTTATTTACCGAAAAATCTTCACGAATAGACAGAAAGTGAGCCGATTTAGTCAAACGATCCACTACCACCCAAATAGTATCATTCTTTTTAAGAGTCCTCGGCAACCCAGTCATAAAATCCATCGAAATGTCATCCCATTTCCACACAGGAATCTCTAACTGTTGCAATAAACCACCAGGCCGCTGATGCTCAATTTTCACTTGCTGACAAGTAAGACATTTACTCACAAATTCAGCTACATCCCTTTTCATTCCACTCCACCAAAAATTCTCCTTCAGATCCTTATACATCTTTGTAGACCCCGGATGAATAGAAAATGGTGAACTATGAGCTTCAGTCAACACTGCCTCACGAATCATTGGATCCATTGGAACACATAACCGTTTACCGAACCATATTACACCTTGTTCATCAATACGAAACTCTGGTTGCCTACCCTCATTCATATTTTGCGCTACAGTCCATAACTCACCATCCTCCTTTTGGGCTTCTTTGATACGCAAAATAAGAGAAGGTTCCACCCTCATACCAGCTACCAACCCATCAGAACCTCTAGCATATAGCTCCAAACCCACACGCTCCATATCCGAGATAAGTTGAGGTTGTGTAACCAAGGCAGCTACACTCCCTGAACTCTTTCGGCTAAGAGCATCTGCAACCACGTTAGCCTTACCGGGGTGATACTGAATCCTGGCATCATAATCCTTAAGAAGCTCCAACCAACGCCTCTGTCTCATGTTAAGCTCCTTCTGAGTAAAAATATATTTAAGGCTCTTGTGGTCGGTGAAAATGTCACAAGTCTCTCCATATAAATAATGCCTCCAAATCTTTAGGGCAAAAATAACTGCTGCTAACTCCAAGTCATGGGTAGGATAATTCACCTCATAAGGTTTAAGTTGTCTGGAAGCATAAGCAATTACCTTACCATGCTGCATCAAAACACACCCTAATCCTTTCTTGGAAGCATCACTGTAAATTTGATAACCTCCTGTCCCCGACGGTAATGTAAGCACTGGAGCCGACACAAGCCTCTTCTTAAGCTCCTCAAAACTTTTCTCACGTTCCTCATTCCACACAAACTTTATTCCCTTCTTCATCAACTGAGTTAACGGCAAAGCTAACAACGAGAAACCTTCCACAAATCGCCTGTAGTACCCTGCCAAACCCAAGAAACTCCTTATTTCAGTTACCGTGGTAGGTCTTGGCCAATTAGTGATAGCCTCAACCTTCGCAGGATCGACCTTAATACCTTCAGCAGACACGACATGTCCCAAAAATGCTATCTGTTCTAACCAAAACTCGCATTTGGAGAACTTAGCATACAACTTATTCTTTTGCAGAACCCCCAAAACAGTACGAAGATGTTCTTCATGCTCCTCCTTAGACTTGGAATACACCAAAATGTCATCAATGAAGACAATGACAAATTGGTCCAAATACTCACTAAAAACCCGATTCATCATCCCCATAAACACTGCCGGAGCATTAGTTAACCCAAATGACATCACCAAAAACTCATAGTGCCCATACCGAGTACGAAAAGCTGTTTTTGGAATGTCCTCTTCCCTCACCCTCAACTGATGGTACCCCGACCTCAAATCTATCTTTGAGAAGAACTTTGCCCCTTGGAGCTGATCGAAAAGGTCATCTATCCGTGGCAATGGATATCTGTTCCTGATAGTGATCCGATTTAGCTCCCTATAATCTATACATAATCTCATAGATCCGTCCTTCTTCTTCACAAACAATACTGGAGCACCCCATGACGATACACTCGGTCTAATGAATCCACGATCTAACAACTCCTGCAATTGTTCCTTCAACTCTTGTAACTCTAATGGAGCCATTCTATAGGGTGCCTTAGAAATAGGTTCCGCTCCAGGAATGAGCTCAATAGTAAACTCAACTTCCCTTGGCGGTGGCAATCCTGGCAGATCCTTAGGAAATACCTCAGGAAATTCTCGCACAACTGGATAGTCATCAAGTTGGGGCTCATCCCTCGAGGTATCCTTCACATAAGCCAAATAACAATCATGTCCCTTAGAAATCATTTTGCTCGCCTTCAAGGCTGAGATCAACTTTACAACACCATTCGGCTTTGAACACTGAAACTCGAATTCTGGATTATCTAAGGGTCCAAAAATAACTTTTCTCGCCTGACAATCAATAGTGGCTCGATGCTTACTCAGCCAATCCATACCCAAAATAATATCAAAATCATGCATCACCATCGGAAGTAAGTTAGCTGTGTATACTCTCCTACCTAACTTCAAAGGACACTCACGAAAGTACTCAGAAATAATCACAGAATTCCCCATCGGGGTAGCAATAGACAAATGAGGATCTAACATATGAAAAGACAACCCAAGATGACGAACAAATGAAAGTGCGACAATAGAGTGTGTAGATCCAGTGTCAAACAAAACTGATGCCTCACGATTTCCTACAAGAAGGATGCTTGAAATAGTACCTGGTGCTTGGGCTGCCTGATTAGCTGTCAATGCAAATACTCTCCCACAGGTATTGCGCTGACCGCCATTACCAGCATTACCGCCTCCCCCATTACCACGCTGAACTGCGCAATCCCTTGCTCTATGTCCCATCTGTCCACATAAGAAACAAGCCCCTGTATTTCTATAGCACACCCTACCAGCATGATATCCACCACAAGTAGCACATGGAGCAGGTGGAAGTGGCAAAAGGTTCGGATTGCCCCCACCTGCCGGTCCCGGATACCGTCCCTGAATTTGACCCTGTTGGCGATGCTGACCCTGATTCTGATTTTGCTGGAAGCCCCTGTTCTGTTGAAATCCCCTATTTTGATACTGCCCTCTAGCTTGCCATTGACCCTGCTGCTGACCTCCATGACCACCCTGCTGTATTGGGTAAGCAAAATCCCTTCTTGGATTAAATCGCTGACCCGATGAAGACTCGTTC
Organism: Panax japonicus; assembly: GCA_020205505.1. Classification (NCBI taxonomy): domain Eukaryota; kingdom Viridiplantae; phylum Streptophyta; class Magnoliopsida; order Apiales; family Araliaceae; genus Panax; species Panax japonicus. The sequence continues at coordinate 82,421,821 of CM035095.1, read as the reverse complement.
CAATTATTTTGCCTTCTATTCTGATTCCTGCTAAACTGTCCCATCCATTGCCCTTGCTGATCATCTCTATCTCTCTTTCGACTCCCATCTGATCTTGAAGCTCGAAAGTCCTTGTGCTCCATCTCCACACTCTTAGCTGCATTGGCCACTTGTGATACATCTGTAAAAATGGTGTGGATGATCGATCTCCTATACTCATACTTCAAAGCCCATTTAAACTTTTCTGCCTGATGTGCAGCTGTCCCAGCTATCGAACCCGCAAAACCAGCCAATCTCGTAAACCTCGCTATGAAATCATTAATAGTCTCATCATCCTTCTGCCGAATGGATACAAATTCCCTTATGTATGCATCCCTATCAGCATTTGGGAAATACTGTTGATAGAAAAGGTCACAAAAACTGCTCCATATGAGCCCATCCATAAATCCATCTCCCTGTGTAGCCTTCAACGATTTCCACCATCGCTGAGCATCATCCTCTAGCTTATAAACTGCTAACCTCACCTTCTGATTTTCTGAACACCCAATAACATCGAAAATCTTCTCCAAGTGGGCGATCCAGTTCTCCGCATCAATTGGAGTTGGAGCAAAACGAAAAGAGTTGGGCTTCTGCTTAATGAACCTCTCCAACAACACATATAATGGCTGCACTGGCTGACCCACTTGATCCTCGGGAGGAACATTTTGCTCATGTTGTGGTATCTCTGCATCATCCCCTATGTCATTTGCATTCTGATTTCCTTTCATCTGCGGAATACCCTGCATAGCCTGTGCCACAGCCTGCGTAACTGCCTCATTAACCATTGCTGCAACCATAGCCGGGGTTATTATTGCATTACCCTGATTTCCATCGTTTCCACCCTGGTTAACAGCCTCGACCTGGGGCTGCCTCTGACCCCTCCTACAATTGTTACCGGCCTGCCTCCCAGCAATTCTCGAAGACTTACGAGCCATCTACGATACAAAATCAAACAGACGAGAACAAACAGATCAAAACAAATAATCAAGGCCAAATTTGTGCAGAACGAAAATCAAACGTAATACAAATCTTATAACTACCCAGTGGTCTACCCATAACTCACAGGTCAAGCCTAAAAGGCAATCTACAAGATCATAACCTAAGCTCTGATACCAACTCTGTAACACCCCCTTTCCCAAAAGGAAAAAGGGATGTCACGCACAAACATAATGAATACAAACCTCTAATAAACCTCAAAATATCTCCAATAAAATTTAATACCAAAAGTCACATACTCCAATTTAAATAGCAGTAACTCCACATTTACATAGCCTCTACTAATAAGAAAGAAATGCCAAAATGGCCCAAACATCCATTAACAAAATATTATGAACACCAAGTCTAATAATAATTCTCAAAACTAATCTACTCATTTGGATCAAAGGTAGCTCTCATCCCACGTATCCTGATCACCCCTGATTACCTGCCGGAAAAGAACACAGCATGAGCCAATTGCCCAGTACGGATATGAAGATGAATAAATGTACCACAAAAAGTAATGAATCTAAAAGAATTGAACGAATGAACATATGTGAATTACAAACGAATCAAAATTTGAGAGTCCATTAACAAATGACCAACACTGTCAATCGAATAATTATAGCCAAAAGAATTCCAAATAAATAAGGCTGAATCAAATGGTTGTAAGATAACAATTTCATACTGAGCTCAAATACAAATAGCCAAAGGCTAACAAAATACATCGGTACCATGATGTATACAAATCAAATCGGATAGTACGCACGACACATACGTCACTAATCCGCCAAACGAATCGAATCAAATCAAATACTGGGTCGACCCATACGTATCCTGAACAAATATATCTAATGGCCAAAGCTCATACCCAGAGCATACAAAAGGATACGCCGTGGACTAATCACACCGCCACGGAAGGTGTCATGCCCTTGTGTCAAGAGGACATGCCTGTGGTACCCCCACAGGTGGTTAGCTCAAGTATACCCTAAGGATCAAACTACAAAATGTAAGCCAAAAGGGGTTCAAATCACAAGGCTTACATGACCATATTCAAATGAAATCGAATTATCAAATACAAACATACCCAATTAGTACAAGATATCAATGATCAAAACAACTCCGAGTGTGAACGAAAATATACGAACAATGGTACAAACGAATAAAGTCTCCAAAATATATTGACACGATTAACTAGTTCAAAGAGTACAAATACGAATTCGAATATCAACGCCAAAACAAAACAATCTCAATAATTTTGACAAGAAGGAATAATCCCAAGAGGCAATACCAAATTTCTAAACGAGTACGAAACGAACGAATTAAACTTAAAGGAATATCGCTGAAAAAGTACGGAATCCGTACCTTAATATAGTATCGAAATAATTCGCCGAATCTAAATATCGCCCGCTAAACTCCCTCAATCCGATCTAATTATCAAAATAAAATATAAAGCATATAATTAAATTACGAACTCATACAAATTATATTTTCAAAATTTAATAATTTTAATATACTATATTCAGTTTATACTCCAAAGAAATATTTTAATTATAATAATAATATTATAATATTATTTATCACTTTTCCCCTTTTTAAAGTTTTGAAAAATCTTATATATATAACAAAATTGCAGTAATATATAATTAATCTACAATATAATAATAATAATAATAATAATAATAATAATAATAATAATAATAATAATAATTTGAAAATCGCATGATTGCTAACATTTAGCAGCAAAAGCAGGCTTATATATATATATATATATATAAAACTAGTCTGCAGCAACTATATATATATATATATATAATAAATCAGCAAGCAGGTAACGAATATATATATATATAGACAATTGAATTAGCAACATTAGGATTAACTATATATATGTATATTAACGTAAATTACAGATTACATATATATGTATATCATATATCCCAATTATAATTTAAAATTTCATCAACAAATTCAATTAATCAAATGACATAATAAAATTTTAAAATAGATTACAAATACAACAAAATATAGATCATAGTTACAATAGCAAAATAATTATTTTATATTCAAAAATAGTCCAATAATTACCTTTGAGAAGAAGAATATGATGAATAAAATTCTAAGATTTTTGCTCTCAAACCCTTTTGCAATCACAGTCACGTTCTCTCGCTCCCTCTTGCGCCTCCTCCTTTTTCTTCCGTTCTATTCTCACAACTCCTCGTACGTAAGGAAGTGTAACTAGGTTTTACTATTTAATATTAATACTTCTAATTTGATTAGGATTTAAAATAACACAATTATAAATCTGACCCAATTAATGTAATATAGCTTATTATGGCCCAAATAAATTAAATATATAGAATTTGACCCAAACACAAGGAAAGCCCAATTAAATATTTTAAAGCTCACTTAACTATTCTATTATTATTTTATTGGGTATTACAATTTATAGGGCTGAATTACATATCTATCTATTCAAGTTGACAGTCAATTGCAAAGTAGCCTCTCAATTGGCAAAATGAACTCTTTCATCCTAATAGTTGACACTTATGCTCAATTTGTTTTTTTGGAAGTTTTTTTTCCCAAATTCAACTCATGTGTTTGTTGCATGCATTTTAATGATGGTATAATCAATTGTTGCTTTGAAGTACTTCAAACCTCCCCTTCCCCCCCTTCCCCCCCCTTATAGGAAATTTTATATAATGTTCTATATTTGAAAGTGACTATTAACTTGGAGGAACAAATGTGTAATTCATATTATAAAGTGACATTAAATTTCTAACATATTATTACTTCTAATTTAACTAGATTAAGTAATATCATGCCATGACCAGTAATTAGCTATGTGTTTGGAATGAAAATTTTCCTCGAGTGTTCTCTATTTTTTTTTATTTGGGCAAGGAAGTATTTAGTTACTCCTGATCGATTTGGTTATAATTAATAGTACTTCAAAATGTAAGTTTTTGCACTTCAGAGTTAATTTACATAATATAATTCCTTGAATATATATATATATATATATATATATATATATATTTGTAGATTGAGCAGGAGAGAGGAGACGTAGCGTCAGCTGTTGAGTGTTACATGAAACAGTACGGAGCTTCAAAGCAAGATGCTTCTGCTAAATTTCAGAAACAAATTGAAAATGCTTGGAAGGACATGAATAAGGAAATCCTCCATCCAATGGTAGTTAACGTTCCAATGCCTCTTGTCACAAGAGTTTTCAATCTGGCACGTGTCATAAATCTTTTCTACGAAGATTTTGATGGCTACTCGAATTCAAAAGGCAGGACCAAAGATTTTATAACCTCGATTCTCATTGATCCTGTTCCAGTATAATGTTGAAATTTAATTGGATTGTTTGTTCTGTTTTAGTCTTGAAGTTATGTATTGGAATAAAGCATTTTTATCCCTTATATATACTACCATGCCATGCCATGCCATATTTTATTCTTGAAGTTATTATGTATTGAAATAAAGTGTTTTTTTTGTTACTTTTTATATTTTGTGGTTTTAATGATGACAATGCATATAACTTATTAAATGGGCTGAATTGATTTTGTAATGATTTATAATCAGATTATATATGTTAGTTATTTTATGAATTGCATAGATTATATTTTGAGTTGTTTTGATAGAAGGATATGGCAAGTACTGAGAATTCTTTTCAAAATAGAATTTGTCGATTAAAGAATATTAAGGAAGTTACGAAGTCTGTTTGAATTTTAATTTGCCATCCTTTAAAGCTAACTAATATAGCTGGAAAGTATGTTTTTAAATATATGTTTTAAATGTTGCTATACTGGGGTGTGTGTGTGTGTGTATATATATATATATATAGGGAGCCCTTCCATAGCAACCGGTTGCTGTGAGAACTGTGCAACAACCCCTTTTTGAACCGTTGATAAATTGATCGCATGACTGAGATGAGTCTTAATATTTGATAAGCCGGCACAGCTTGTACCGGCTTTTATTTTAATATAAACACCCTACATGGTCAACATCTTGTCAGTACATTTAAAAGAAACGAATATTTTATTATTAAAAAAACACCAGCCGGCACAGCTTGTACCGGCTGTGTCTTTTTTTTTTAACGCATAACAGTAACTCCTATATATATATTACTGTGTTTTACGGCTGTTAAAAAAAAAAAATACAAACCGGCACAGCTTGTACCGGCTTGCCTGCAAAATGAAAATTATGTGCAACTTGATTGTTTGGGCAAATATTTGTTTGGACAAATAAAGAATATAAAATATTTTATAACAAATAAAGAATATAAAATAAAGAATATAAAATATTTTATAACAAATAAAGAATATAAAATATTTTATAACAAATAAAGAATATAAAATATTTGCTATTTTTATTTGCTATTTGTTATAAAATATAAAATATTATATATATATAAATAAAATAAAATATTTGCTATTTTTATTTGCTATTTGTTATAAAATATAAAATATTTTATATTCTTTATAAAATATTTGTTATTTCCTTTGTTATATATATGAATGTGTTAACAAAAAGTTTGGAATTTTTTTTTTTTACTTCTTTTTGTGCAAGCCGTAAGAGGCTCTTACGGTTTGTAATTTTTTTTTTTTTTTTAGAATATAACAAATAAAAGAATATAAAATACGGCTGCTAAAAAAAAAAAAAAAATTACAAACCGTAAGAGCCTCTTACGGCTTGCACAAAAAGTAGTAAAAAAAAAATTCCAAACTTTTTGTTAACACATTCATATATATAACAAAGGAAATAACAAATATTTTATAAAGAATATAAAATATTTTATATTTTATAACAAATAGCAAATAAAAATAGCAAATATTTTATTTTATTTATATATATATAATATTTTATATTTTATAACAAATAGCAAATAAAAATAGCAAATATTTTATATTCTTTATTTGTTATAAAATATTTTATATTCTTTATTTGTTATAAAATATTTTATATTCTTTATTTGTTATAAAATATTTTATATTCTTTATTTGTCCAAACAAATATTTGCCCAAACAATCAAGTTGCACATAATTTTCATTTTGCAGACAAGCCGGTACAAGCTGTGCCGGTTTGTATTTTTTTTTTTTTTTTTTGTACAAGCCGTAAGAGGTTGTGCCGGTTTGGATTTTTTTTTTTAACAGCCGTAAAACACAGTAATATATATAGGAGTTACTGTTATGCGTTAAAAAAAAAAGACACAGCCGGTACAAGCTGTGCCGGCTGGTGTTTTTTTAATAATAAAATATTCGTTTCTTTTAAATGTACTGACAAGATGTTGACCATGTAGGGTGTTTATATTAAAATAAAAGCCGGTACAAGCTGTGCCGGCTTATCAAATATTAAGACTCATCTCAGTCATGCGATCAATTTATCAACGGTTCAAAAAGGGGTTGTTGCACAGTTCTCACAGCAACCGGTTGCTATGGAAGGGCTCCCATATATATATATATATATATATATATATATATATAGGTCAGGATCAGGTAAGGGATCCCTTACTTTTTTAAAATGAGGGACTATTTTTTTTTTTTGCTTTTTTTTAAAACAACTAATTTTTTTTAAAAATTTTATGGAACTGATTTTTTTTTTCTTCATAATACAGTGTTTTGAGTGTGATTTGGGTACATATAACAAAACATGTATGTACAGTCTGGGCAGACTGTACCACCACTTTTTGGTATAGGTATTCAAAACATGCCCAAAACATTGTATTATTGAAAAATTTTAGTTCCATAAAATATTAAACTTTTTTTTAGTTGTTTTAAAAAATAAAACAAAAAAAAATAAAAACAAAAAAGTCCCTCATTTTAAGAAAGTAAGGGATCCCTTACTTGATCATTTCTGTATATATATATATATATATATATATATATATATATATATATATATATATATATATATATATATATATATATATATATTGCTATGAAATCAATTCAAATTCGATTTGGAGTGTTTTAAGGAGATTGATTAACTAAAGAATCTGTTTCAAATTTGATATTGCAGTCTTTTAAAGAAACGAGCTATTAAGGTTATATGGGCTCTATATGTAATATCACTACAACAAAAAAGGTTATTTTCGACGGAATATTTTGTCGGAATTAAGCATAATCCGTCGAGATTATACTTAATTCCGACAAAATATTCGGTCGGATATAAGCACGTCGAAATTAAGTCCGTCGATATTTCAGTCGGAGATATCTATCCTCGACCGATCTAACCTCGATAGAATTTCGATCAAGATTAAGCTATAGTCGACTGAAGTCTATTCGTCGAGAATATTCAGTCGAGTCTAAACCTGCCACGTGGCATCCCATAAAAAAATTAGAAGGTGCTTAATCTCGACAGAATTCCGTCGAGGTTATCCTATTTTTTTTAATATTTATCCTATTTTGGCAATATCTAGAGTAATAATACCCACATTTTTTGTATCAGTAAACTTTTTTTTTTCCAACAACACATAACACATAAATATAATCCATGACCAACATGAATATGAATTAGCAAGGCCAACATGAATATGACATTAAACTAAAGTTCTAATCAACTTAAGTATATCAAATATGCATTTAAACTAACGTAAATATGTCAAACAAAAATAGTCATAAATAAAAGTTATAATACGTCAAGAATCAGCTAAACTATTAAAATTTGCATCACTTTAAACTAACAACTAAGTAAATATGTACAAATCATATACAAAACTATGTCACGGGCCGTCGTCGTCCAACCGCTCAGCATTGTCAGCCCGATCGCCACCTTGTTGAGACAATATAATATAACTCATTAGTCCATATATATAATACAGTTAAAGATAACTAATTAAATAAAAATTTCATTACATGCAGAATATATACTTAAATTATATTATGAATAGTATACCTGAGTACTCGAGGGCTGACTCAGCAACGACCCAATCGCGTCTTGTAGTAAGGTAACCACCATCCAAACAATCTCGTCGTGTAGAGCGGCGAATTGCTCCGGAGGGATACCCGTACTCTCGACGGCGGCACCAGCTGCAATGTCATGCGCAAGCTGATGGAGGCGAGAACGGCTGAGCAGGTCCCAACGACGCAATAACGGATCCGTCTCAAACCTCTCCGAGCAAGCAGCCACAACTGGTTGGAACAAAGCATCGTCTAAGCCAGCGCCCGTATGTGATGGTCCCACAAGGGCTCTCGAACGTAGACGCTGGCTAGAACCTACAAAAATAAATATAACATGAATAATATTATAATTAAGTTTACTTTATTCATAAACAAGAAATAAACTAAAATAGTATACCTCCAGGTAGTGTATATGCTAGTATCCTCGGCAACCCCAACACTCGATACCGGCCGATAGTGCTAGTGGGAGTATCTTGAGACGCGACCCAAAGAGTCGTCTCCTGAAAAACTAGGTAAACGCTACCCAGTCAACATGTATTTTAGTTTATTTATAGAATATGTAGACAACTTATTATTCAATTACTTTTAATTGTAGAAAACTAAGCAACTTCTACTTATTTATTATTTTATTTTATGTAAATTTATTTCAAATATATTGTGTTTATTTTAATTTATGTTTATTTAATTTATTAGCTTTGATTTTATTTAATTCGGGATATTTTTTATGTAATGGAAAACTAAGCAAATGCTACTTAGCTTAAGATAATTATTTTATTTATTTTATTTTTTATTATAGTATATTATTTAAATTAATTAATTTAAATTTAATGGTATTAAATTAAATTAAATTTTAAAATTTTAATTTATTCTAGTTTATTATTAATTTTACTTTATTTATTTTAATTTTAATTTATTAATTTATTTTGTTTAATTTATTTATTTTAATTTATTTTGTATTATATTATATTATATTATATTATATTATTTACTTTAATTTAATTTAATTTAATTTAGTTAAATTAAATTAATTAATTTAGATTTATTTATTTTATTTTATTTTTTATTATATTCCAACTTAAAAGATTGCATGGTTTATAATAAACTCCTTGATAGACTCCTATTTAAATAAGATAACACATCTTTAATAGGATACATATATTAACACTTCTTTTAGAACTAGTAGACCAATTTGGGCCAATTAAGAAATAAGCTTATAATAAATTAAATCAACCTAAACAACTAAAACAAGTTCATGATATTAAATACAAACTCAAAAATATTGTCATAATTAAAATTATAAGAGATATAAACCAAAAGTGTAAACTCGACTTTGGGAAATTAATTAGATCTCCTTGTTTAAAAATATGAATCTATTTAATTTGACACGTGAACATATTTATTAACAAGTTTGAACCTCTTAATCAATTTTATAAAATTTTCTTAGGTCACAACACCCTATATCCTTCTCACTCCCCTCTAAATATTTAATAAAATTATTTTCCACCTCTTAGGTGTGATAAAGAAATCAAATTATAATTACAGACCTATGCATGTGATTCTTAACAATCAACAACGATGAATATACGTAAATTAGAGCCCATATCTATTGAAGAAATTATGGTCATAGAGAAATATCAAAGCTAAATAAGTAATTTTTTTATTGGAGGGATGTCATTATGTCTGTACAAGTACAAATGAATTTCATAAAAAATTAAAATCAATAATATCTAAATTAGTATATCATTAAGCCTAAACTCTATTGAGTCGGAACAAAAGTTTCAGCATAAGAAGGAAAGAAATCCTCACAATAAAGAAATAAAAACACACAGAACTGGTGAGAATATGTAACCTGATCTCCGTTCTAGCAACCACGCTAATTAAGACCTCATTATTGAAATAATGAATTTTAGCAAGTTATGATAAATAAAAAAAGATATAGTATTTATGAAAATATGAATTGGAGTACATATATAAGTATTCTAATTTGACTCCAAAATTAAGAAATAGAGCTCTAAAATTTACTTCACTGTCTTTATACTACTAATTAACAAAACAAAAGTTAAAAATTTTATCAGTCTTTACAGTGGAACTGATGTGTTTCTTTTATTTTTCCTATCCTTTCCCCTTTTTCATTCATTTCTACTTCATTTCCCGTGCTGAATTTGTCCTTTTCTCGAGGCCTAGATCGATTGTTATTATTTAGATAATTGATATTTTCATAATTTTTTTTGATATTTATACATGAAAATTTAAGTGTTGTTATAGATGTATAACGACGGTGAAAATCGTCGCTATAAGATTTATATATAGCGACGATTTAAATGTGGAAATATCGATAATAATTGACTTTTTAGAAGAAAAAATTTATTCCAATTTATTTATCGTTTACAACTTTCAATCAATTTTATGCAAAAGATCGATAACTTTGGAAATCAAGGCTAAACAATTGCTCAATTAATTTGATTTCCAAATAAATATAACTTCTCAATAAATTTGAATTTTAAGCTTTTGAATTTTTTAAAAATATTTCCAGCAAATAAAATTGTCTTACTCCTACAGTACACATTAATCGCCCCAAAATAGGTCCAATCCATCCAACTCATTATGGGTCGCCAAATATATGGTACAAAAAAAAATAACTACAAACTTCATTAATCCAACTGTCGTGCAAAACAACACATATACTGTGGATACCAACTGTGACTCTCATCCTTTTACTTGGATATATAACACCTCACATTGATACCTTACAATGATACCTTACATAAAGGTACAATCAATAACTGTTTTAGAAATCAAAATCTTTGAAAAATGCTCAAGGAAACCTTCGTACATGAGAGACCATGCATCTAAGTTATAATAGATATCATATGACTCGAGAATTATCCTTGGTTGACCCAATAGACTCCAAAGAAAGAAAAATGAGAAGATTGCTATCATGTTCTTTTCAATAGTGAGTCTTCTCTTGTCATATAATTATCTCCAATTGAGAATTATATTTCAACCAAATTCTAAGATTATATAGGTAGTGCTCATAGATATAATCAGCAAGTGGATGTGCACAACATTGTCTTATGATAACACGAAGTCGTATATCATTAGACATCTTGTATGATAGTGGCAAAACACCCTTCCAAAGTTGGGTTCACCTCACCCTATTCGATTCAACAAAATCAACGGTTAAATAACGTATAAAATACGACACACTTATCTAAAATTCTCAATAAAATTATATCCACACTGTTTTAGGGGAAACCTCAACAGCTATAGACCACCGTTTTATTTCCACTGTTACCCCCGCTCGACACAGCTACACTCTTATTACCTGAAAAGAATTGTGAAATAAAAGGGTGATCACAACTAGCCCAGTAAAGAATATCATGACTAAAGATAATTAAATTATCAGTAGCTTTCCTCAGTAATGAATCAGAGATTTAGAACATATGGTAGATTATAAAACTTTTCAACCATAGTTGCAGCGGAACAAGTAATCTATTAGAAGAGTAAAATAGATCATAAAGTCTATTATCTTCTCCATGTTAAAAGTCCACCAACAATATTTTATCCATATAACATCAATCAACAATTCCTGTCCACAATCATGTGAATAACTCATAATCATAATTGTGGTTCTAAATTTCTCTTCGTACCTAGGACGAAGATAATTTTCATCACCTGTCTTTACCTGAAACGTCAAAGATCATGATTATACCAAATCACAATTTCTATTCATAATCATACTAATAAATTCATCTTTGCACTACGGGACAAAGATATTCATCAACAGTTCATCTTTGCACTACAGGCCAAAGATATTCAACAACAGGTCATCTTTGCACTACAGGCCAAAGATATTAATATCTCAAAGAAATATATAATCATTTCAGAATTTATATAAACAATAATTATAACCATGTTGATCAATTCTCCTATGCACTTAAGCTAAAGATATTCAATTGTAAATTCAATGGTCATGATCATACCAGTAACAATTCATCTTTGCACTACTGGCCAAAGAGAACCAATAGTCACGATCATACCAATAATCTGTGACGCCCCCAAAATAGGTATACATCACTCATTCTGAGTTGTCAATACATGGTATAAAAACAACTACAACTTTATTATTACAATAGTAAAACTGAGAGTTTGAATACAAATATTATCTTCTAGACGATATCTATACCCAAATAAATCCTCATCATATTTATTGATACATTATTTTACAAAAATGGTGAGGACTACTAAACAACTCTCTCTATAACCATCATTCCATACCCCGACTCGTACTCGCTACATTCTCGCCTCCTGAGAAGAAAAATGGAACAAAAAGAAAAAGGATGAGCTCAACTAGCCCAGTAAAAAATATTATGACTAAGATAATATACAAAAAATTATCGTTAGTTTTCAACAGGGAAAAATGTAATAGAATACAATAGACAACAAGTTTTAAATCAATATTCACAGCGGAAATAATAATTCATTAGAAGAGTTAAGTAGAGAATGCAAACTACTTTCTTCTATATATGAATTTAAAGTTCATCGTCTATCTTTTATCCCTGTAACATCAATCAATATATATCTGGAATTAAATATTCATCTTTGCACTACAGGCCAAAGATATTCATCAGTTGGTCATGTTCATCTAAACACCTGTTCATCTTTGCACTACGGGCCAAAGATATTCATCAGAAATCATTCATCTTTGCACTACAGGCCAAAGATATTCAATAATATCATCATTTAAGACTGAAGATGATGAAAAATATTTTTAAAGAAACGAATCCAGTGAAACAAAATGACAAGGATTAAGGATTAAGGATTCGTACTTTGTTTTATCCATGTCCAAAAATACCTCAAAAATAATCATAGTGGTGTAAAATTCAAGAATGATCAAAATATGGATACAATCAAAGCTAGTATCCACAATAGATATTTTAGACGAAAAGGGAAAATTTTCATTTTTCAATGAATAGTGCCGTATTCGTGAATAGTGTCGTATACGTGAATAGTAACTCCGACACCAAAAGTTCCAAATTTGATAAAAACTTCAGATCAATATTTCAGCATAATGATATTGAAGAAATAATATCATTACGAAAAAAATAATATCCCTTAACTCGGAAAGACAGTACTTCTAACTGAAATACTGGATATAGGCTATAACTTGAACTTGCACCGTATAGAAATACTGAAAGTATACTCAAAATACTCACAAGAATACGCTCGATAGTATAGAGAGAGAAAAATTCAATTTCTGGTGTGATTTTTAATTCTAACCTAAGCACCCTATTTATAGAAAAATGCTCAGAACACCAAAGTAGAAAATTTAATAAATTAATATTATAATTTTTCCACAACTTCATACGCACACTAACAATCTCAATTCAGCCTCCTAATCACATGTTAAATGAGTTTCAAAAATGAAAAATAACTTTTTTGTAATTAAAAATATTTTAAACTTCCAAAAATCAATTATTTCGGAACTTCAGAACTTCAATAATCCATAATAAATAGCCCTTTTATCAGAAAATTCGAATCTCGCGAGTTTTTATAGAAAATTCAATTCTCTACAATTTTGCAGAAGAAAATTTTTCCAAATTCCAAACAGAAATTGACCGAAATCCATAAACGGGAGATTTTACAGGCTATAATCAAATTTCAGTCAAGAAATGGGGTCCACCGACACATAAAATATGCTTTAAATATTTTTGGTAACAAAAATACTCCTCCTCAACATATACTTATATATCCCACATTCATCATAAAAATATCATCATTATTATATTATTAAAATATAATAATATATTTAAATGAATTATTTTATCAGAAAAAGATAGAATTTCAATTTTCAATAATTGTCACATTAAAAATTTTCTCCATCTATATCCACACAAAATCAATATTTTCCTCATCATATAAATCAATAATTAATTATTCACAAATAATATTACAGAATCACAATATTGACAACCAGGCAGTTTCCAGGAAAGAGGGGGCTTTCCAATAAGAATTTTTCCTTACTGGCGCGCAATTAGGTGACCAAACCTCTTCTTAGACAGAACTTTCTAGACATTGCCAATAATGTTATCTAATAATATTATTCAGATAATATGAATTATTGCTTCGATAATGAAAAATACTGTGTAATGACAATTATTGAAACAACAGCAATATAAAATATCAACGCAGTAATTATTAAATCAATAAAATAAAATACTGAACAGTAATTACTGTAACCATTATTGAGTAGTGTCTTCTTACGTAAGAATCAATAATTGGTGCAATACCGTGTGCTACTGTGTTTTAACCATCGAGTATTTTAACAGTATTAACGGTAATAACTTCGTCGTTATTTTTAAATAACTTATATTTGTCATTTTCTTCATCAAATCACTTTCCGTTATGGGACCCACAAAAGACTGCGCCGTCGTACGAATATTCCCCGACAGCAAGAATATTCCACGACCAAACGAATATTCCCCGACAACAATGAATATTTTATAACCACTTGCTTATTTTGAAATATTTGCGTATTTTACCCATAACTATCCACAATATTAATTAAATCAACCCTTACTATTCAAAATAATAATTAGAGAAAATTAAATTTTATTTATTAATTATTTGGGGTCTTACATAATCTACCCATCTTTTCGCTCAAGTGAGAGAAATTTCATCACCAGGATTATAAAAATATTATATATGATAATAAAAATAATATAATCAAAACATGGATTTAATTTCAAGAGTAAAATTCATAAATCAACGATAATTTGATCAAAAAAAGAAATCAATTTTGTCGTAAATAACTTGTAAATAGTAACTATTGAATAATAACTCGTGAATAGTAACCCGTGCATAGTACTCCGTATTCATAAATAGTATCATATACATAAATAGTGCTGTATACGTGAATAGTACCGTATACATGAATAGTAATCCCGACACGAATAGGCAAAAATTTCACAATATAACTTATATCAATATTTTGGTATAATGATATTAAAAAAAATAACATCATTTACTTAAAAAAATAACATCCTTTACCATCCCTTACCTTAAAAGAATAGTATTTCTGACTGGAATATCGGATATAATGCTGAAGAAAACATGCACTGTATAACAACACTCAAGATATCTAAATACTCACAAAAATACGCTTGATATTATAAAGAGAAAACTTCTGATTTTGGTGTGGTTTTCAATTCTAATCTAAGTACCCTATTTATAGAAAAATGCTTAGAACACCAAAGTAGAAAATTTAATAAAATATATTATTTATAAAAAAATTTACTACGCCCACTTTAAAATTAGATTTCAGCATTTACAACATGCAAAAGGACAAGTGTGGGGCCCACCTTCTAGAAATCTCCACCAAAAATATTTTAAATCATTTATAAATTTAGAAACTTCAATAATTCATAATAAATTATCCTTTTATCAGAAAAAAATATGAACCTTATGTCCATTCCATATAAAATTTAATTCTCTACAACTTTGTAGAAGAAAGTTTTTCCAAATTCTAAACGAAAAATGAACGAAATCCACATACGGATGATTTTTAACACCTCCATTCCGACAAAATACTTATAAAACACTTCGGTATTAATTCTTTTATTTATATTCACATAAAATAAATATTTATATAAATTAATAATTAATTATTCATAAATAATATTACAAAACTACAATATTAACAACCAGATCATTCTCAGAAAAGAGGGGGCTTTCTGATAAGGATTTCTCCTTACTGGCGCACAATTAAATAACATATTCCCTTTCCTCGACAGAATTTTCTAGACATTGTCAATAATGTTATCTAATAATATTATTTAAATAATATAAATTATTAATTTGATAATGTAAAGTACTGTGTAGTAACAATTATTAAAATCATAATAATATAAAATAATGTGCAATACCGTGTGCTACTGTACAACAACACATATTATTTTATTTTAACTATCGAATATTTCAACAGTATTAACGGTCTATTCAAATTTTTAAATTGCTGATTTTGATTTATGGGCCCCTTTTGTCACATGGGCATGTTTTCTCATACATTTATTTCATTTTAATAGGCTTTAAATTTTTAATTGACTTTCATGTCTTTAGTTGGTAAATTTAGTTGGATAAGTACTATCTGAATTGATTATGGGGGTATCAGGTATGCTCCTCCTCCAACCGTTCAATAAGTTCTTTATTAGTTGTCATAGCTTTGATATCAGTCATAGGTCCCAATCAAAGTTGTAAGATTTTTGTAGAAAATATATTCTACTTGAGGTGAGAATAAACTATTACTATAATTTATTATTTACTGAACTATACCTTCTTTACATACTGAAAAAATTTAAATACATCAAGAGAAAACTACTCTCTCCTAAACTCAAGGCCACAACTGCACCACATACATAGTTCTAAAGAAATGACTTATAATTATCTATAATATAAAATAGAGCGGAGAGAGAAAATATATAAATGTCACATCAAAATACACGTCAGCAGCTCTCTCTCTCTCTTGTCCTCCTTATTCAAATTTCGAACCCACACACACAGATAAGTATTGATGATTGTAAGTTTTGTAGATAAGTTTAGAATTTTCTGGATATCTATTTTAAAGGAAATTCTGCCGAAATTTAGTGAAATTAGTACCGACTAGCTCGATGTTTTGGTGGTTGGATATGTATTGTTGATTGAGTATGTATGTTTTTAGATAATGTAATATTTTTTAAATTTTAATTTAATTTTTCGTTACACCGTGCCTTCAGGCACGGGTTATCGCTAGTAGAACCATAAGAAATGACTTATAATTATAGAACCATATATGTGATTCTTACCAATCAACAACGATAAATACACGTAAATTAGAGACCATATCTATTGAAGAAAGTATGGTCATAGAAAAATATCAAAGCTAAATAAGGAATTTTCAATTTTTTTATTTCTGAAAATATATAGTACACACATATATATATATATATATATATACATATATATATATATATATATATATATATATGGTATTTCTAAAAATAAAAAAATATAAGGAATTGGAAAGTTTTGAAAAATAAAAAATAAATAGTATTTCTGAAAATATTAATTAGAGTACATATATAAGTATATTTTCTTAAATACTAGGCCTTTTAATTCTATTTTGACTCCAAAATTAAGAAAGACCTATAATATATATATAAACTTCACTGTCTTTATAGTACTCCCTCCGTCCTTAATTATTTGACGTTTTAGAGTTGGACACAAGAATTAAGATAATAATTGAAAAATATTAAATGTAACACTCAATTGTCTATAATACTCTTAAATCATCATTTATCATAATTATTCACTCTCTCTCTCACACACATTTTTTCATAATTATCTCCTAAAAAAGCTCTCATGCCTCATTTACTCATTAGTCTCTCTCTCCATCCATCCCCATAAAAAATGTATCCAATTCTTTAGAAATTATCTACACTTTTTCTCCCTCATAATATACAAAAGAGTTTTGTTAGGATAAGGAGAAAGAAAGAGTCAAAAGTAAAAAAAAATAGGCAGATTAATGAGGGGTAATTTTGAAAAAATTATCATTAATTCTTCTAGATTTGAACAAACGTCAAATAATTAGGGACAAATGAAAAACTTTAAAACGTCAAATAATTAGGGACGGAGGGAGTACTAATACGATAAAACCCCTATTTTGGAATACTCTATATAAGAATAACCTCTACAATATTATAAAAAAATTTGGTCCCAATTTGGGCCAATTATAAATAGGAATAACCTCTAAATTATAATATGTTATATACTTTTTAAGTCTCGTATTAAGAAACTATACCTCTATATAGTAATAATTTCATATATATATATGAGAGAGAGACTATTAATTTTAAAAGACTATATTTTCTATAAAAGACTACATTTCCTATACAGAACTACATTTTTTTTATAAAAAACTACATTTCCTATAAAGGACTACATTTTTCTATAAAAGACTATTTCTTATAAAAGACTATATTTTCCTATAAAAGACTACATTTTCCTAGTTTGAAAATCTAAATAATTTATGTTTTCTTTATTTTTGTTATAAAATCTATATTTTTGTTAAAGTGAATATTTTTAAGTGTTCGGAAAATATTTTTATACCAATTTCTCTATTTAGTAATAGCCTCTCAATTAAAATACAAATAGTTTGGTCCCAAATTTATTCCTAAATAGAAGTTTTACTGTAATACAAAACTTAGAAAATTTTATCATTGGGATCCGGGACCCTATTCGGTCTGCCCCTGCTTTATGCAAACCTTAATGTGAAGGTGGCCAACATGAGCAAAGGCTAAAATTAGTTGCTTATTATGGTATGATGAATGAAACATAAGTAGAGAACAAACTACTATAAATACCACAAACATTAGCCTCCAAATTCACACCAAAATTAATATCATTTCCTCTTCAATATTCCACAAACATTATCTGAACATGGATGTGAATATTCTTGCTTCATTTGGTTCTTTTTCAGCCAAAAATAATGCGGTTGTGCCGTCTGCAATTGTTCGACGCTCAGCCAATTTCCATCCCAGCGTTTGGGGAGACCATTTTCTCGCATACACTAGCTCCGATCTCCTGGTAAGTAAATTAATTATAGTATTTATTATGTTTTAAAATATAAGATCAACTTACAAAAAGGGTAAGAAGGAGACAATACAAAGAAGCGGCAAAGACCATTTATGAACAATCTAGAAGACTATTAATTGGTTTAGTTTGTTAACAAGCACTTGTATGTTTATAGTTCCAAATATGATTTTGATCATTTATTTGGAACAAAACTAAAATTTATTTTGATCTTATATTTTGAAACAGACGAAGTATCATTATTAGTTCTTCCCTTTTTGAACTTTTAGATCCGGTAAATTCAGCCGTGGATTTAGGATTTAAATTATGTTCGAGTACCATTTATGTCGTTAAATATATTGGAGAAAATTAATAGAGTAGAGGTGTAATGAAAGAGATCATAATTAATGTGGATCGTAGGGGTGTAATGAAAGAGATCATAATTGATGGTCAATGGAAGCTAAAAAATGTGTAGTATTTTTACCTGTGTAGAGAATCGAAGCTCACACAGAGAAACACTTTCAACAACTAAAAGAACAAGTGAAGAAGATGCTATTGGCAGCTGCTGATGAGCCTCAACAACAACTCAACTTAATCGATGATATCCAACGATTAGGTGTTGCTTACCATTTCCAAGCTGAGATTGATACGGCATTACACCACCTGAATGCTACGTTTGATAGTGAAAAACACGGTGATCTTCACACTCTAGCGCTTTGTTTTCGATTACTTAGGCAAAATGGATATAATGTATCTTCAGGTAATTCATTTCTCTTACCAAAAGTTGTCTATCATTAACGACATTTTATATCTTCATAAAACGCATTTTAACCACATTTGATATGTTTAATGTTAAGAACAGATGTGTTTCGCAAATTCAAGAACAATAACGGAGAATTCAAGGAGTACATAACGAAGGATGTAAGAGGAATGTTAAGCTTGTATGAAGCAACACATTTTATGGTTCACGGAGAAGATATTCTTGAAGAAGCATTGGCATTCACCACTTCTCACCTTGAACATCTCAAATTCATTTGATTTCCAAATAAATATAACTTCTCAATAAATTTGAATTTTAAGCTTTTGAATTTTTTAAAAATATTTCCAGCAAATAAAATTGTCTTACTCCTACAGTACACATTAATCTTGTACATGAGATGTGACGCCCCAATATAGGTCCAATCCATCCAACTCATTCTGGGTCGCCAAATATATGGTACAAAAAAACAATTACAAACTTCATTAATCCAACTGTCGTGCAAAACAACACATATACTGTGGATACCAACTGTGACTCTCATCATTTTACTTGGATATATAGCACCTCACATTGATACCTTACAATGATACCTTACATAAAGGTACAGTCAATAACTGTTTTAGAAATCAAAATCTTTGAAAAATGCTCAAGGAAACCTTCGTTCATGAGAGACCATGCATCTAAGTTATAATAGATATCATATGACTCGAGAATTATCCTTGGTTGACCCAATAGATCCCAAAGAAAGAAAAACGAGAAGATTGCTATCATGTTCTTTTCAATAGTGAGTCTTCTCTTGCCATATAATTATCTCCATTGTCTCCAATTGAGAATTATATTTCAACCAAATTCCAAGATTATATAGGTAGTGCTCATAGATATAATCAGCAAGTGGATGTGCACAACATTGTCTTATGATAACACGAAGTCGTATATCATTAAACATCTTGTATGATAGTGGCAAAACACCCTTCCAAAGTTGGGTTCACCTCACCCTATTCGATTCAACAAAATCAACGGTTAAATGACTTATAAAATACGACACACTTATCTAAAATTTTCAATAAAATTATATCCACACTGTTTTAGGGGAAACCTCAACAGCTATAGACCACCGTTTAATTCCCCCTGTTACCCCCGCTCGACCCAGCTACACTCTTATTACCTGAAAAGAATTGTGAAATAAAAGGGTGATCACAACTAGCCCAGTAAAGAATATCATGACTAAAGATAATTAAATTATCAATAGCTTTAGCTTTCCTCAGTAATGAATCGAAGATTTAGAACATATGGTAGATGATAAAACTTTTCAACCATAGTTGCAGCGGAACAAGTAATCTACTAGAAGAGTAAAATAGACCATAAAGTCTATTATCTTGTTCATGTTAAAAGTCCACCAACAATATTTTATCCATATAACATCAATCAACAATTCATGTCCACAATCATGTGAATAACTCATAATCATAATTGTGGTTCTAAATTTCTCTTCGCACCTAGGACGAAGATAATTTTTATCACCTGTCTTTACCTGAAACGTCAAAGATCATGATTATACCAAATCACAATTCCTATTCATAATCATACTAATAAATTCATCTTTGCACTACGGGCCAAAGATATTCATCAACAGTTCATCTTTGCACTACAAGCCAAAGATATTCAACAACAGGTCATCTTTGCACTACATGCCAAAGATATTAATATCTCAAATAAATATATAATCATTTCAGAATTTATATAAATAATAATTATAACCATGTTGATCAATTCACCTATGCATTTAAGCTAAAGATATTCAATTGTAAATTTAATGGTCATGATCATACCAATAACAATTCATCTTTGCACTACTGGCCAAAGAGAACCTATATATAGTCACGATCATACCAATAATCTACCCATCTTTTCACTCAAGTGAGAGAAATTTCATCACCAGGATTATAAAAATGTTATATATCATGATAATAAAAATAATATAATCAAAATATGGATTTAATTTCAAGAGTAAGATTCATAAATCAACGATAATTTGGTCAGAAAAAGAAACCAATTTTGTCGTAAATAACTTGTGAATAGTAACCCGTGCATAGTACTCTGTATTCATAAATAGCATCGTATACGTGAATAGTGCTGTATACATGAATAGTACCGTATACGTGAATAGTAATTCCGACACGAAAAGGCAAAAATTTCACAATATAACTCATATCAATATTTTGGTATAATGATATTAAAAAAAAATAACATCCCTTACCATCCCTTACCTTAAAAGAATAATACTTCTGATTGGAATATCAAATATAATGCTGAAGAAAACATGCACTGTATAACAACACTCAAGATATCTAAATACTCACAAAAATACGCTTGATATTATAAAGAGAAAACTTCTGATTCTGGTGTGGTTTTCAATTCTAACCTAAGCACCCTATTTATAGGAAAATGCTTAGAACACCAAAGCAGAAAATTTAATAAAATATATTATTTATAAAAAAATTTACTATGCCCACTTTAAAATTAGATTTTAGCTTTTACAACATGCAAAAGGACAAGTGTGGGGCTCACCTTCTAGAAATCTCCACCAAAATTATTTTAAAGCATTTATAAATTTAGAAACTTCAATAATTCATAATAAATTATCCTTTTATCAGAAAAAATATGAACCTTAAGTCCATTCCATATAAAATTTAATTCTCTACAACTTTGTAGAAGAAAGTTTTTCCAAATTCTAAATGAAAAATGAACGAAATCCACATACGGATGATTTTTAACACCTCCATTCCGACAAAATACTTATAAAACACTTCGGTATTAATTCCTTCATTTATATTCACATAAAATAAATATTTATATAAATCAACAATTAATTATTCATAAATAATATTACAGAACTACAATATTAACAACCAGATCATTCCCAGAAAAGAGGGAGTTTTCTGATAAGAATTTCTCCTCACTGGCGCGCAATTAAATAACATATTCCCTTTCCTCGATAGAATTTTCTAGGCATTGTCAATAATGTTATCTAATAATATTATTCAAATAATATAAATTATTGATTTGATAATGTAAAGTACTGTGTAGTGACAATTATTAAAATCACAATAATATAAAATAATATGCAATACCGTGTGCTATACTGTACAACGCATATTACTTTATTTTAACTACCTAATATTTCAACAGTGTTAACAGTCTATTCAAATTTTTAAATTGCTGATTTTGATTTATGGGCCCCTTTTGTCACATGGGCATGTTTTCTCATACATTTATTTCATTTTAATAGGCTTTAAATTTTTAATTGACTTTCATGTCTTTTGTTGGTAAATTTAGTTGGATAAGTACTATCTGTATTGATTATGGGGGTATCCGCGTAGTTCATTATTAGTTGTCATAGCTTTGATATCAGTCATAGGTCCCAACTCCCAATCAAAGTTGTAAGATTTTTGTAGAAAATATATTCTACTTAAGGTGAGAATAAACTATTACTATAATTTATTATTTACTGAACTATACCTTCTTTACATACTGAAAAAATTTAAATACATCAAGAGAAAACTACTCTCTCCTAGACTCAAGGCCACAACTGCACCACATACATAGTTCTAAAGAAATGACATATAATTATAGAACTATATATGTGATTCTTACCAATCAACAACGATGAATATACGTAAATTAGAGACCATATCTATTGAAGAAAGTATGGTCATAGAAAAATATCAAAGCTAAATAAGGAATTTTCAATTTTTTTATTTCTGAAAATATATAGTACATACATAAACTATATATATATATATATATATATATGGTATTTCTAAAAATAAAAAAATATAAGGAATTGGAAAGTTATGAAAAATAAAAAATAAATAGTATTTCTGAAAATATTAATTAGAGTACATATATAAGTATATTTTCTTAAATACTAGGCCTTTTAATTCTATTTTGACTCCAAAATTAAGAAAGACCTATAAAATATATATAAACTGTCTTTATAGTACTCCCTCCGTCTTTAATTATTTGTTGTTTTAGAGTTGGACACAAGAATTAAGATAATGATTGAAAAATATTAAATGTAACACTCAATTATCTATAATACCCTTAAATCATCATTTATCATAATTATTCACTCTCTCTCTCACACATTTTTCCATAATTATCTCCTAAAAAAGCTCTCATGCCTCATTTACTCATTAGTCTCTCTCTCCATCCATCCCCATAAAAAAAGGTATCCAATTCTTTAGAAATTATCTACACTCTATCTCCCTCATAATATACAGAAGAGTTTTGTTGGGATAAAGAGAGAGAAAGAGTTAAAAGTATAAAAAAATAGGCAGATTAATGAGGGGTAAAATCTATATTTATGTTTTCTATATTTTTTGTTATAAAATCTATATTTTTGTTAAAGTGAATATTTTTAGGTGTTCGGAAAATATTTTTGTACCAATTTCTCTATTTAATAATAGCCTCTCAATTAAAATACAAATAATTTGGTCCCACATTTATTCTTAAATAGAGATTTTACTGTAATACAAAACTTAGAAAATTTTATCATTGGGATCGGGGACCCTATTCGGTCTGCCCCTGCTTTATGCAAACCTTAATGTGAAGGTGGCCAACATGAGCAAAGGCTAAAATTAGTTGCTTATTATGGTATGATGAATGAAACATAAGTAGAGAACAAACTACTATAAATACCACAAACATTAGCCTCCAAATTCACACCAAAATTAATATCATTTCCCCTTCAATATTCCACAAACATTATCTGAACATGGATGTGAATATTCTTGCTTCATTTGGTTCTTTTTCAGCCAAAAATAATGCGGTTGTGCCGTCTGCAATTGTTCGACGCTCAGCCAATTTTCATCCCAGCGTTTGGGGAGACCATTTTCTCGCATACACTGGCTCCGATCTCCTGGTAAGTAAATTAATTGTAGTATTTATTATGTTTTAAAATATAAGATCAACTTACAAAAAGGGTAAGAAGGAGACAATACAAAGAAGCGGCAAAGACAATTTATGAACAATCTAGAAGACTATTAAATTGGTTTAGTTTGTTAACACGCACTTGTATGTTTATGTAGCAGAATTGAACGATCCATCCCACATCACCTAGCAAGACACGCTTGTGTAGACGAGCCCAATAAATATGTTGGACCACCTCCTTACCTAAAAGAATAACCTATTAGGTTGATGTTCTACCATACTTATTAAGTCATCTACACTCTTGAATTTAACCGATGTGGGATTCATGTGAAATCCCAACAGTTTATAGTTCCAAATATGATTTTGATCATTTATTTGGAACAAAACTAAAATTTATTTTGATCTTATATTTTGAAACAGACGAAGTATCATTATTAGTTCTTCCCTTTTTGAACTTTTAGATCCGGTAAATTCAGCCGTGGATTTAGGATTTAAATACATCAAGAGAAAACTACTCTCTCCTGAACTCAAGGCCACAACTGCACCACATACATAGTTCTAAAGAAATGACTTATAATTATAGAACTATATATGTGATTCTTACCAATCAACAACGATAAATATACGTAAATTAGAGACCATATCTATTGAAGAAAGTATGGTCATAGAAAAATATCAAAGCTAAATAAGGAATTTTCAATTTTTTATTTCTGAAAATATATAGTACATACATAAACTATATATATACAGAAGAGTTTTGTTGGGATAAGGAGAGAGAAAGAGTTAAAAGTATAAAAAAATAGGCAGATTAATGAGGGGTAATTTTGAAAAAATTATTATTAATTCTTCTGGATTTGAACAAACGTCAAATAATTAGGGATAAATAAAAAACTTTAAAACGTCAAATAATTAGGGACGGAGGGAGTACTAATACGGTAAAACCCCTATTTTGGAATACTCTATATAAGAATAACCTCTACAATATTATAAAAAAATTTGGTCCCAATTTGGGCTAGTTATAAATAGGAATAACCTCTAAATTGTAATATGTTATATACTTTTTAAGCCTCGTATTAAGAAACTATACCTCTATATAGTAATAATTTGATATATATATATATATATATATATATATATATATATGAGAGAGAGACTATTAATTTTAAAAGACTATATTTTCTATAAAAGACTACATTTTCTATACAGAACTACATTTTTCTATAAAAAAACTACATTTTCTATAAAGGACTACACTTTCCTATAAAAAACTACATTTCTTATAAAAAACTACATTTTCCTATAAAAGACTACATTTTCCTAGTTTGAAAATCTAAATAATTTATATATTCTTTATTTTTTGTTATAAAATCTATATTTTTGTTAAAGTGAATATTTTTAGGTGTTCGGAAAATATTTTTGTACCAATTTCTCTATTTAGTAATAGCCTCTCAATTAAAATACAAATAGTTTGGTCCCAAATTTATTCCTAAATAGAGGTTTTACTGTAATACAAAACTTAGAAAATTTTATCATTGGGATCGGGGACCCTATTCGGTCTGCCCCTGCTTTATGCAAACCTTAATGTGAAGGTGGCCAACATGAGCAAAGGCTAAAATTAGTTGGTTATTATGGTATGATGAATGAAACACAAGTAGAGAACAAACTACTATAAATACCACAAACATTAGCCTCCAAATTCACACCAAAATTAATATCATTTCCTCTTCAATATTCCACAAACATCATCTGAACATGGATGTGAATATTCTTGTTTCATTTGGTTCTTTTTCAGCCAAAAATAATGCGGTTGTGCCGTCTGCAATTGTTCGACGCACAGCCAATTTCCATCCCAGCGTTTGGGGAGACCATTTTCTCGCATACACTAGCTCCGATCTCCTGGTAAGTAAATTAATTGTAGTATTTATTATGTTTTAAAATATAAGATCGATGTTTCAAAAAAATAAAAAATAAAAAAAATATAAAATCAACTTACAAAAAGGGTAAGAAGGAGACAATACAAAGAAGCGATAATTTCTTAGAGAGAGACAATTCATGAACAATCTAGAAGACTTTATTAAGTTGGTTTAGTTTGTTAACACGCACTTGTATGTTTATAATTCCAAAACTAAAATTTATTTTGATCTTATATTTTGAAACAGACGAAGTATCATTATTAGTAATACTAGTTGATAACCCGTGCAATGCACGGGTTAGTTTGAATAATGATTTTAATAATTTGTCAGGTATTCATGTCAAAAAAAAAACAATGCATAATTCAGTAATTATTTTTACCCGTAACTGTAAGCGAATACACTATATATTTTAATTAATTAATTTAATAATGGTATTTTCAAATTTTTAATCGGTTATATCTAAAAATTGAATATCTTAATAAAATTATAATAATTAAATTATCTTACATAAAATTGGTCAAGATATATTATCTTAAACAATTTTTTTAATAAAAAAATTAAAAAATTATTTATGTGTATCATCATTTATGTGTATTTATATATAAGAATAGAAGAATAGATGAGTTATCAAATTAAGTGAGTTAACTCACTTAATTAATTAAGAGTATAATAGAAGAATAGATGAGTTATCAAATTAAGTGAGTTAACTCACTTAATTAATTAAGAGTGGACTCAACGATTTTTCCGATTGATTTGATTTGGTTTCAATTGGTTGTCAAATTAATTGGCTATTGATTTCAATTGATTGTCAAATTGATTTCAAATTAGGGGTTGTGCTGTATTTATATATATATATATATATATATATATATAAAGTAATTAGTTCTACCCTATTTGAACTTTTAGATCCAGTAAATTCAGCCGCAGATTTAGGATTTAGGATTTAAATTTAATTCGAGTAACATTTATGTTGTTAAATATATTGGAGAAAAATAATACTCCCTCCGTTCCTTAATATAAGTTGTTTTAGAGTTGTGCACAAGTATTAAGAAAATAATTATATAGCATTAACTATAATATCAATTGTCTATATTGCCCTTGTATTGGAAGAAAATATTGTTATTTATTGAATAGAAAATAGTGAAAGAATCAAAGTTGTATTTAATATATTTGGAGTAATATTGAAAATTAAGCAATTGATTAATGCTTATTTAAAATTCTCAAACAACCTATAACAATGACGCTACAGCCAACAATAACAAATTATTCACGCACTGACAATAACAATGGCTGAAATCTTTTTTCTGGTATATAAGATGAGAATGGGTATTTTGCATGATATGACTAAGTAGGAGGTATGAATAGTCAATACGACTAAGTAGGAGGTATTAATAGTCTAGTGGTAGATAGCTTGTTTATTGGAAAATAGTGAAGAATATCATCCACATATATACTCCACCATCCACAAAGAAAGCCAAACGTGAATATTGTCATTAATTAAGTGCCCCACAAGTATTGCTCATTGAAACGAAATATCAATGGCTATAACCCCTCAATGAGATGAAATATCAATGGCTAATTGATTTTTCAGTGTATACTCAGTTTCTTGTCTTTGGCATGGATGGAAAACCCTTGATAGATTTCATAGCCATGTAGTTTGCATAGCTGGCTAGAAGAGGAGATTCCATTAGGAACAATGTCATAAACTAGTCAAATTTTAATAACTTAAGACATTTTTTTAACAAAAATATAAAAGGTTAAAATATATTTATCATATAATTTGTTATAAAAGATGAAAAGATCACAAAATTAAAAAAAAATCAAACGATAATCAATTCAAACAAATAATAGAGATAAAATCAAAAAGAGTGTCAGTTGTAAAAACAATTAATGGATACCACAAATACTCCTGAAACAAAGTTGCAGGGGCAGATCCAGCCTGAAAGTTCAGTGAGGTCAAATTAAAAAAAATTCTTTAAGAATAAAAATTTAATAAAATAAATCACAAAACTAAATAATTCTCAAATATTGTTTACAATAACATTTTTTCAAGGTTTTATTACTTAAAATTGTTGCATGATAGCGTCATTTTTAATAGTTACAAGATATCATATATCAATAACATTAATATATTCACAAATTTTAAGGCTTAATGAAACAAAATAAGTAGAGTACTACAGTTATATTAGTACTATTATGTTGCTGAAAAAAATGTTACTATCTTGTTAATATGATAGATAAACATTTTAATATATTTTAAAATGTTTAAATTTGATTAAGTAACTAGTGGATTGTTCCATAACAGGTGGCGACATTATTGGGAGAAAATAATTATAATGATGTTGATCTCGAATTTTATACTACTACTATTAATGAAATGAGAGCACCCATCTGCATAATATAGAAATATTTACTAGGCGCTGTTTTTTTTCTTGAAAAAATCTAGTAAATTATAGAAACTCTAACCAAAATCTTTCACAATTTTTAATAATTGTAACTCTTCTGTTTTTAATTTTACCTTCCTGGTATTCAGGAGAAATAAATTGATCGAGACAATAAAATACTTAAATTCTTATAGTAATATTTTATTTAACAATATAGTAGTATATTATTTTTTTCAATAGCATAATAGTAATATACTAATATAAATGTAGTACTCTATTTATTTTGTTTCACTATGCCTTAAAATTTGTGAATATATTAATAAGAGTAGTATATATATATGAATTGGTAAAAATCCAGTGAGAGCATGTACCCCTTTGCCCTTGCTCTGGGTCCGTCCATGCATAGTTGAACTCTAAAAATATCAAACGTGCGATCTCGTTGGAGAAGAAGAAGAAAATTAAAGGCATTAAGTTTCTTACGGTCTTTCCTCTTTCTTCTTCCTCCTACTTCCTCGTCTCTTCTTCTTCTCCAATGAACAGCCGTATCCGGATTCTGTGGCCGGATCCCATACGAATCCCGCACCCGTACCACAATCGTGTCGTGTCGACACGGGTACTCTGCCAAAAATGGCGAGTCCGAGTAAATCCGATTCTAACTCCGTTGCTAAAATTATATTTCAATTAGTTTTGGAACCAAAATCGCACTGCATCAATCACAAGCGGTTTCATGTGCGGTTTTCGATTTTTCAAACCGCACTTAAGCTGTTTCGAGTGTGATTTGAACTTCAAACCGCACTAAACCACACCATACCAACTATCCACATTATCAACCTTGTTAAATTGTGTTGATCGAGCCGTATAGCTTTATATACCCATACCTAGTTCACTTTTGCTGAAGTGAAAATACTACTACTTGTTTTGGCAATAAGTCGAAACTGTCGTTAATTATGACTATTAACTTTTTATCATCACTTTATGTAGGGACTAAATACAGTTTATTACATGAAGTACCATCATGCATATTCATGATTAGGCACTCAAAAAATTTGGGTTTACACTTTATTACATCAAGTGTTTAATTTAATATAAATTAGCCCCCAATTTCAGAATCCGGCCAAAATTGGCCGGAATACCTAATTTTTAGGTCAGATAAGAATTGTGTACAGTTTGTCCGTAAAGAATACGGGCTAATAACACTTATGTTACATCAAGTACCACCAAATTCACAATTTACTATATCAAATACTTAATTCGTATAAAATTTGTATAAATACTTTTTTTAATTTTGACGTATTAAATCTTTATAAATCCTTATAAATAATTATTATATGTTAAATTATTAAAATTAAATATTAATACAAAGATTACCAAATATATATATTTTTTATTTTATAATTTAAAAGAAGACTTAATTACAAAAAAAAATCAATAAACTTTTAAACATACAAATTATATTTTTAACACGAATAACATTAAACTTTTAAACAATTGACAAAAGTGCCCAAAATTTAATTAATTAAATAATACCCTTTTTATATTGGAAGAGCATACAAAAGGAGGAGGAAAAATTGAAAAGAAAAAAGAGAAAAAATGACCCATTTGCTCCCTCTCCCTCTCCCTCCCCCTCTTTCCTAATCCTTCAAATTGTGTTCTTCCTTCAAATTTAGAAATTTTAACAAATTGTATGTATAAATTTTACAACTTAAGTCTTGCAAATTATAAATTATATCATAAATTATAAATTTTACGTCTTAATGTTTACAAATTGTATGTATAAATTTTACAACTTAAATTTTGCAAATTATAAATTATATCATAAATTATAAATTTTACAGCTTAAATTTAACAAATTGTATGTATAAATTTTATAACTTAAATCTTGTAAATTATAAATTATATCATAAATTATAAATTTTACGTCTTAAATTTTACAAATTTTATCTCAACTTAAATTTTAAAAATTGTATTTCTAATTTTTATAATTTTATTTATAAATATTTATAATTTTAAATTGTATAATATGAAAAAATAGAAAAAAAATGACCCATTTGCTCTCTCTCCTCTCTCTTCTCTCCCTCTTCCTAGTCCTTCAAATTGTTTTGTTGCTTCAAATTTGAAAATTTTAACAAATTGTATGTATAAATTTTACAAATTATATCATAACTTAAATTTTACAAATTGTATTTATAATTTTCATAATTTTATTTATAAATATTTATAATTTTAATTTTATGGATTGAAAAAGAAAAAAGATAAAAAAATGACTCTTTTACTCTCTCTCCTTCCCTAATCCTTCAAATTGTTTTGTTCCTTCAAATTTAGAAATTTTAACAAATTGTATGTATACATTTTATAACTTAAATATTGCAAATTATAAATTTTACAACTTAAATATTGCAAATTACAAATTATATCAAAAATTATAAATTAAGAAATAGACCTCTAAAATATATATAAACTTCACTTTCTTTATAGTACTAATATTAATACAAAACTTAAAATAATTTATCATTGGGATCAGGGACCCTATTCGGTCTGTCCCTGCTTTAAGCAAACCTTAATGTCAAGGTGGCGCCCGACATGAGCAAAGGCTAAAATTAGTTGGTTATTATGGTATGATGAATGAAACATATGTAGAGAACAAACTACTATAAATACCACAAGCATTAGCCTCCAAATTCACATCAAAATTAATATAATTTCCTCTTCAATATTCCTCTTCTATATATTATCTGAACATGGATGTGAATATTCTTGCTTCATCTAGTTCCTTTTCAGCCAAAAATAATGCGGTTGTGCCGTCTGCAATTGTTCGTCGCTCAGCCAATTTCCATCCCAGCGTTTGGGGAGACCATTTTCTCGCATACACTAACTCTGATCTCCTGGTAGTAAATTAATTACAAAGAACCAGCAATTTCTTAGAGTATTCATAAATAATCTAGAAGACTTTATTAATTGTTTAGTTTGCTAACAGAAACTCGCACTTGTATGTTTATAGTTCCAAATATCATTTTGATCATTTATTTTGTGGCGTATTTAGGATTTAAATTTAGTTTAGAGTAATATTTATTTCGCTAAATATATATCGGAGAAAATTAATGAAATACAAGTGTAATGGTGAGGATCTTAAGATCCTAGTACAGTAGACACATTCAATGTGTCTCCGGTATAAATATCATTAAGTTATGGATGGTCAATGGAAGCTAAAAAATGTGTAGTATTTTTACCTGTGCAGACAACCGATGCTGACACAGAGAAACAATTTCAACAACTAAAAGAACAAGTGAAGAAGATGCTATTGGCAGCTGCTGATGAGCCTCAACAACAACTCAACTTAATCGATGATATCCAACGATTAGGTGTTGCTTACCATTTCCAAGCTGAGATTGATACGGCATTACACCACCTGAATGCTATATTTGATAGTGAAAAACACGGCGACCTTCACACTCTAGCGCTTTGTTTTCGATTACTCAGGCAAAATGGATATAATGTATCTTCAGGTAATTCATTTCCCTTACCAAAAGTTGTCTATCATTAACGACATTTTATATCTTCATAAAACGCATTTTAACGACATTTAATATGTTTAACTGAATGCTACATTTGATATGTTTAATGTAAAGAACAGATGTGTTTCGCAAATTCAAGAACAATAACGGAGAATTCAAGGAGTACATAACGAAGGATGTAAGAGGAATGTTAAGCTTGTATGAAGCAACACATTTTATGATTCATGGAGAAGATATTCTTGAAGAAGCATTGGCATTCACCACTTCTCACCTTGAGCATCTCAAATCCAACTTAACAAATCATCCTCTTGCCTGCCAAGTCATTCTTGGACTTAACAGGTCCATTCATAAGGGAATAAATAGGCTAGAAGCGAGGCATTACATTTCCATCTACCATGAATTAGATGATTCACATAATGAACTTCTACTAAATTTTGCAAAATTAGACTTCAACCTATTGCAAAAAGTTCATCAAGGGGAGCTAAGCTATATTACCAGGTATGCATAGCACGAGATGATTTTGGAGCTTATGTATTTAAACCAACTCATCTTGTATCATAAACTATTAGTTTCAACTGGCGTGATTTCAAAAATATACATATATATATATATATGCACACATACATACATACATACATACATACAAAGCTAGCTAGACTTGATGACTAGGGGTTGTACAAAACAATTAAGTTCAATATAAATAATGTGAATTTCAGGTGGTGGAAAGATTTAAACTTTGCAGAGAAACTTTCTTTTGCAAGAGATAGACTGGTGGAGTGCTACTTTTGGGCATTAGGAGTGTATTTTGAACCCGAATACGTCTTGGCACGAAGAATACTGACAAAAGTAATGGCCATGATATCAATTATAGATGACATATTTGATGTGTATGGTACCCTCGAAGAACTTGTACTCTTCACGGATGCAATTGAAAGGTACAGGCGCCAATGCATGGTGAAATTAAGTCTGTAAATTTAATTCTCTTATGTATAAACTAATCAATAATAGTTCAGGTGGGATATCAATGCCTTAGATCAGCTACCAGGATACATGAAGGTTTGTTATCGGGCTCTCTTAGATGTTTATAGTGAAATGGAAGAAGAGCTGGCCATGGCAGGTAGACCATCACACGGTGTTCGATATGCAAAAGATGAGGTAGACCACCACAACAAAAAAATTTGTGTTGCTATCTAGATTAGTAAAAAAATTTGTGTTGCTAGCTAGATTAGTAAGTGTAGCTAATGTATAGAGTGACCCTAGAACAATTGCAAAAATGTTGCTAATTTTTTTGATGGAATCATCTTTTTTATTCTGGCAATATAAACAACCCTTCATTAAGCCTATCAATCATAATTATTTATTGTTCATTTTTCCATTTTCAGATGAAAAGACTAGTTAGGTCATACCTTGACGAAGCCAAGTGGTTTAACGAAGGCTTCATTCCCACATTAGAAGAGTATTTGAAGGTGGCACTCGTATCAGCAGGCTTTATAATTCTTGCAACCACTTCCTTTGTCGGAATGGGGGATTTGGCTACCCGAGAGGCATTTGAATGGGTGTCTAATAACCCTTTACTTGTTAGAGCTTCATCCATAATTTGCAGACTCACAGATGACATGGTGGGACATGAGGTATGAATTCATATATCTAGTCGTTATAAATATAAAGAAAGTGAACTTAAAATTCAATTTTCAACAGTATTTATAGGGCTGAATTACATATCTATCTATTCAAGTTGACAGTCAATTGCAAAGTAGCCTCTCAATTGGCAAAATGAACTCTTTCATCCTAATAGTTGACACTTATGCTCAATTTGTTTTTTTGGAAGTTTTTTTTCCCAAATTCAACTCATGTGTTTGTTGCATGCATTTTAATGATGGTATAATCAATTGTTGCTTTGAAGTACTTCAAACCTCCCCTTCCCCCCCTTCCCCCCCCTTATAGGAAATTTTATATAATGTTCTATATTTGAAAGTGACTATTAACTTGGAGGAACAAATGTGTAATTCATATTATAAAGTGACATTAAATTTCTAACATATTATTACTTCTAATTTAACTAGATTAAGTAATATCATGCCATGACCAGTAATTAGCTATGTGTTTGGAATGAAAATTTTCCTCGAGTGTTCTCTATTTTTTTTTATTTGGGCAAGGAAGTATTTAGTTACTCCTGATCGATTTGGTTATAATTAATAGTACTTCAAAATGTAAGTTTTTGCACTTCAGAGTTAATTTACATAATATAATTCCTTGAATATATATATATATATATTTGTAGATTGAGCAGGAGAGAGGAGACGTAGCGTCAGCTGTTGAGTGTTACATGAAACAGTACGGGGCTTCAAAGCAAGATGCTTCTGCTAAATTTCAGAAACAAATTGAAAATGCTTGGAAGGACATGAATAAGGAAATCCTCCATCCAATGGTAGTTAACGTTCCAATGCCTCTTGTCACAAGAGTTTTCAATCTGGCACGTGTCATAAATCTTTTCTACGAAGATTTTGAGGGCTACTCGAATTCAAAAGGCAGGACCAAAGATTTTATAACCTCGATTCTCATTGATCCTGTTCCAGTATAATGTTGAAATTTAATTGGATTGTTTGTTCTGTTTTAGTCTTGAAGTTATGTATTGGAATAAAGCATTTTTATCCCTTATATATACTACCATGCCATGCCATGCCATATTTTATTCTTGAAGTTATTATGTATTGAAATAAAGTGTTTTTTTTGTTACTTTTTATATTTTGTGGTTTTAATGATGACAATGCATATAACTTATTAAATGGGCTGAATTGATTTTGTAATGATTTATAATCAGATTATATATGTTAGTTATTTTATGAATTGCATAGATTATATTTTGAGTTGTTTTGATAGAAGGATATGGCAAGTACTGAGAATTCTTTTCAAAATAGAATTTGTCGATTAAAGAATATTAAGGAAGTTACGAAGTCTGTTTGAATTTTAATTTGCCATCCTTTAAAGCTAACTAATATAGCTGGAAAGTATGTTTTTAAATATATGTTTTAAATGTTGCTATACTGGGGTGTGTGTGTGTGTATATATATATATATATATATATATATATATATATAGGGAGCCCTTCCATAGCAACCGGTTGCTGTGAGAACTGTGCAACAACCCCTTTTTGAACCGTTGATAAATTGATCGCATGACTGAGATGAGTCTTAATATTTGATAAGCCGGCACAGCTTGTACCGGCTTTTATTTTAATATAAACACCCTACATGGTCAACATCTTGTCAGTACATTTAAAAGAAACGAATATTTTATTATTAAAAAAACACCAGCCGGCACAGCTTGTACCGGCTGTGTCTTTTTTTTTTTAACGCATAACAGTAACTCCTATATATATATTACTGTGTTTTACGGCTGTTAAAAAAAAAAAATACAAACCGGCACAGCTTGTACCGGCTTGTCTGCAAAATGAAAATTATGTGCAACTTGATTGTTTGGGCAAATATTTGTTTGGACAAATAAAGAATATAAAATATTTTATAACAAATAAAAAATATAAAATAAAGAATATAAAATATTTTATAACAAATAAAGAATATAAAATATTTTATAACAAATAAAGAATATAAAATATTTGCTATTTTTATTTGCTATTTGTTATAAAATATAAAATATTATATATATATAAATAAAATAAAATATTTGCTATTTTTATTTGCTATTTGTTATAAAATATAAACTATTTTATATTCTTTATAAAATATTTGTTATTTCCTTTGTTATATATATGAATGTGTTAACAAAAAGTTTGGAATTTTTTTTTTTTACTTCTTTTTGTGCAAGCCGTAAGAGGCTCTTACGGTTTGTAATTTTTTTTTTTTTTTTAGAATATAACAAATAAAAGAATATAAAATACGGCTGCTAAAAAAAAAAAAAAAATTACAAACCGTAAGAGCCTCTTACGGCTTGCACAAAAAGTAGTAAAAAAAAAATTCCAAACTTTTTGTTAACACATTCATATATATAACAAAGGAAATAACAAATATTTTATAAAGAATATAAAATATTTTATATTTTATAACAAATAGCAAATAAAAATAGCAAATATTTTATTTTATTTATATATATATAATATTTTATATTTTATAACAAATAGCAAATAAAAATAGCAAATATTTTATATTCTTTATTTGTTATAAAATATTTTATATTCTTTATTTGTTATAAAATATTTTATATTCTTTATTTTATATTCTTTATTTGTTATAAAATATTTTATATTCTTTATTTGTCCAAACAAATATTTGCCCAAACAATCAAGTTGCACATAATTTTCATTTTGCAGACAAGCCGGTACAAGCTGTGCCGGTTTGTATTTTTTTTTTTTTTTTTTGTACAAGCCGTAAGAGGTTGTGTCGGTTTGGATTTTTTTTTTTAACAGCCGTAAAACACAGTAATATATATATAGGAGTTACTGTTATGCGTTAAAAAAAAAAGACACAGCCGGTACAAGCTGTGCCGGCTGGTGTTTTTTTAATAATAAATATTCGTTTCTTTTAAATGTACTGACAAGATGTTGACCATGTAGGGTGTTTATATTAAAATAAAAGCCGGTACAAGCTGTGCCGGCTTATCAAATATTAAGACTCATCTCAGTCATGCGATCAATTTATCAACGGTTCAAAAAGGGGTTGTTGCACAGTTCTCACAGCAACCGGTTGCTATGGAAGGGCTCCCATATATATATATATATATATATATATATATATATATATATATATATATATATATATATATATATATAGGTCAGGATCAGGTAAGGGATCCCTTACTTTTTTAAAATGAGGGACTATTTTTTTTTTTTGTTTTTTTTTTAAAACAACTAATTTTTTTTAAAAATTTTATGGAACTGATTTTTTTTTCTTCATAATACAGTGTTTTGAGTGTGATTTGGGTACATATAACAAAACATGTATGTACAGTCTGGGCAGACTGTACCACCACTTTTTGGTATAGGTATTCAAAACATGCCCAAAACATTGTATTATTGAAAAATTTTAGTTCCATAAAATATTAAACTTTTTTTTAGTTGTTTTAAAAAATAAAACAAAAAAAATAAAAACAAAAAAGTCCCTCATTTTAAGAAAGTAAGGGATCCCTTACTTGATCATTTCTGTATATATATATATATATATATATATATATATATATATATATATATATATATATATATATATATATATATATATATATATTGCTATGAAATCAATTCAAATTCGATTTGGAGTGTTTTAAGGAGATTGATTAACTAAAGAATCTGTTTCAAATTTGATATTGCAGTCTTTTAAAGAAACGAGCTATTAAGGTTATATGGGCTCTATATGTAATATCACTACAACAAAAAAGGTTATTTTCGACGGAATATTTTGTCGGAATTAAGCATAATCCGTCGAGATTATACTTAATTCCGACAAAATATTCGGTCGGATATAAGCACGTCGAAATTAAGTCCGTCGATATTTCAGTCGGAGATATCTATCCTCGACCGATCTAACCTCGATAGAATTTCGATCAAGATTAAGCTATAGTCGACTGAAGTCTATTCGTCGAGAATATTCAGTCGAGTCTAAACCTGCCACGTGGCATCCCATAAAAAAATTAGAAGGTGCTTAATCTCGACAGAATTCCGTCGAGGTTATCCTATTTTTTTTAATATTTATCCTATTTTGGCAATATCTAGAGTAATAATACCCACATTTTTTGTATCAGTAAACTTTTTTTTTTTCCAACAACACATAACACATAAATATAATCCATGACCAACATGAATATGAATTAGCAAGGCCAACATGAATATGACATTAAACTAAAGTTCTAATCAACTTAAGTATATCAAATATGCATTTAAACTAACGTAAATATGTCAAACTAAAATAGTCATAAATAAAAGTTATAATACGTCAAGAATCAGCTAAACTATTAAAATTTGCATCACTTTAAACTAACAACTAAGTAAATATGTACAAATCATATACAAAACTATGTCACGGGCCGTCGTCGTCCAACCGCTCAGCATTGTCAGCCCGATCGCCACCTTGTTGAGACAATATAATATAACTCATTAGTCCATATATATAATACAGTTAAAGATAACTAATTAAATAAAAATTTCATTACATGCAGAATATATACTTAAATTATATTATGAATAGTATACCTGAGTACTCGAGGGCTGACTCAGCAACGACCCAATCGCGTCTTGTAGTAAGGTAACCACCATCCAAACAATCTCGTCGTGTAGAGCGGCGAATTGCTCCGGAGGGATACCCGTACTCTCGACGGCGGCACCAGCTGCAATGTCATGCGCAAGCTGATGGAGGCGAGAACGGCTGAGCAGGTCCCAACGACGCAATAACGGATCCGTCTCAAACCTCTCCGAGCAAGCAGCCACAACTGGTTGGAACAAAGCATCGTCTAAGCCAGCGCCCGTATGTGATGGTCCCACAAGGGCTCTCGAACGTAGACGCTGGCTAGAACCTACAAAAATAAATATAACATGAATAATATTATAATTAAGTTTACTTTATTCATAAACAAGAAATAAACTAAAATAGTATACCTCCAGGTAGTGTATATGCTAGTATCCTCGGCAACCCCAACACTCGATACCGGCCGATAGTGCTAGTGGGAGTATCTTGAGACGCGACCCAAAGAGTCGTCTCCTGAAAAACTAGGTAAACGCTACCCAGTCAACATGTATTTTAGTTTATTTATAGAATATGTAGACAACTTATTATTCAATTACTTTTAATTGTAGAAAACTAAGCAACTTCTACTTATTTATTATTTTATTTTATGTAAATTTATTTCAAATATATTGTGTTTATTTTAATTTATGTTTATTTAATTTATTAGCTTTGATTTTATTTAATTCGGGATATTTTTTATGTAATGGAAAACTAAGCAAATGCTACTTAGCTTAAGATAATTATTTTATTTATTTTATTTTTTATTATAGTATATTATTTAAATTAATTAATTTAAATTTAATGGTATTAAATTAAATTAAATTTTAAAATTTTAATTTATTCTAGTTTATTATTAATTTTACTTTATTTATTTTAATTTTAATTTATTAATTTATTTTGTTTAATTTATTTATTTTAATTTATTTTGTATTATATTATATTATATTATATTATATTATATTATTTACTTTAATTTAATTTAATTTAATTTAGTTAAATTAAATTAATTAATTTAGATTTATTTATTTTATTTTATTTTTTATTATATTCCAACTTAAAAGATTGCATGGTTTATAATAAACTCCTTGATAGACTCCTATTTAAATAAGATAACACATCTTTAATAGGATACATATATTAACACTTCTTTTAGAACTAGTAGACCAATTTGGGCCAATTAAGAAATAAGCTTATAATAAATTAAATCAACCTAAACAACTAAAACAAGTTCATGATATTAAATACAAACTCAAAAATATTGTCATAATTAAAATTATAAGAGATATAAACCAAAAGTGTAAACTCGACTTTGGGAAATTAATTAGATCTCCTTGTTTAAAAATATGAATCTATTTAATTTGACACGTGAACATATTTATTAACAAGTTTGAACCTCTTAATCAATTTTATAAAATTTTCTTAGGTCACAACACCCTATATCCTTCTCACTCCCCTCTAAATATTTAATAAAATTATTTTCCACCTCTTAGGTGTGATAAAGAAATCAAATTATAATTACAGACCTATGCATGTGATTCTTAACAATCAACAACGATGAATATACGTAAATTAGAGCCCGTATCTATTGAAGAAATTATGGTCATAGAGAAATATCAAAGCTAAATAAGTAATTTTTTTATTGGAGGGATGTCATTATGTCTGTACAAGTACAAATGAATTTCATAAAAAATTAAAATCAATAATATCTAAATTAGTATATCATTAAGCCTAAACTCTATTGAGTCGGAACAAAAGTTTCAGCATAAGAAGGAAAGAAATCCTCACAATAAAGAAATAAAAACACACAGAACTGGTGAGAATATGTAACCTGATCTCCGTTCTAGCAACCACGCTAATTAAGACCTCATTATTGAAATAATGAATTTTAGCAAGTTATGATAAATAAAAAAAGATATAGTATTTATGAAAATATGAATTGGAGTACATATATAAGTATTCTAATTTGACTCCAAAATTAAGAAATAGAGCTCTAAAATTTACTTCACTGTCTTTATACTACTAATTAACAAAACAAAAGTTAAAAATTTTATCAGTCTTTACAGTGGAACTGATGTGTTTCTTTTATTTTTCCTATCCTTTCCCCTTTTTCATTCATTTCTACTTCATTTCCCGTGCTGAATTTGTCCTTTTCTCGAGGCCTAGATCGATTGTTATTATTTAGATAATTGATATTTTCATAATTTTTTTTGATATTTATACATGAAAATTTAAGTGTTGTTATAGATGTATAACAACGGTGAAAATCGTCGCTATAAGATTTATATATAGCGACGATTTAAATGTGGAAATATCGATAATAATTGACTTTTTAGAAGAAAAAATTTATTCCAATTTATTTATCGTTTACAACTTTCAATCAATTTTATGCAAAAGATCGATAACTTTGGAAATCAAGGCTAAACAATTGCTCAATTAATTTGATTTCCAAATAAATATAACTTCTCAATAAATTTGAATTTTAAGCTTTTGAATTTTTTAAAAATATTTCCAGCAAATAAAATTGTCTTACTCCTACAGTACACATTAATCTTGTACATGAGATGTGACGCCCCAATATAGGTCCAATCCATCCAACTCATTCTGGGTCGCCAAATATATGGTACAAAAAAACAATTACAAACTTCATTAATCCAACTGTCGTGCAAAACAACACATATACTGTGGATACCAACTGTGACTCTCATCATTTTACTTGGATATATAGCACCTCACATTGATACCTTACAATGATACCTTACATAAAGGTACAGTCAATAACTGTTTTAGAAATCAAAATCTTTGAAAAATGCTCAAGGAAACCTTCGTTCATGAGAGACCATGCATCTAAGTTATAATAGATATCATATGACTCGAGAATTATCCTTGGTTGACCCAATAGATCCCAAAGAAAGAAAAACGAGAAGATTGCTATCATGTTCTTTTCAATAGTGAGTCTTCTCTTGCCATATAATTATCTCCATTGTCTCCAATTGAGAATTATATTTTAACCAAATTCCAAGATTATATAGGTAGTGCTCATAGATATAATCAGCAAGTTGATGTGCACAACATTGTCTTATGATAACACGAAGTCGTATATCATTAAACATCTTGTATGATAGTGGCAAAACACCCTTCCAAAGTTGGGTTCACCTCACCCTATTCGATTCAACAAAATCAACGGTTAAATGACTTATAAAATACGACACACTTATCTAAAATTTTCAATAAAATTATATCCACACTGTTTTAGGGGAAACCTCAACAGCTATAGACCACCGTTTAATTCCCCCTGTTACCCCCGCTCGACCCAGCTACACTCTTATTACCTGAAAAGAATTGTGAAATAAAAGGGTGATCACAACTAGCCCAGTAAAGAATATCATGACTAAAGATAATTAAATTATCAATAGCTTTAGCTTTCCTCAGTAATGAATCGAAGATTTAGAACATATGGTAGATAATAAAACTTTTCAACCATAGTTGCAGCGGAACAAGTAATCTACTAGAAGAGTAAAATAGACCATAAAGTCTATTATCTTGTTCATGTTAAAAGTCCACCAACAATATTTTATCCATATAACATCAATCAACAATTCATGTCCACAATCATGTGAATAACTCATAATCATAATTGTGGTTCTAAATTTCTCTTCGCACCTAGGACGAAGATAATTTTTATCACCTGTCTTTACCTGAAACGTCAAAGATCATGATTATACCAAATCACAATTCCTATTCATAATCATACTAATAAATTCATCTTTGCACTACGGGCCAAAGATATTCATCAACAGTTCATCTTTGCACTACAAGCCAAAGATATTCAACAACAGGTCATCTTTGCACTACATGCCAAAGATATTAATATCTCAAATAAATATATAATCATTTCAGAATTTATATAAATAATAATTATAACCATGTTGATCAATTCACCTATGCATTTAAGCTAAAGATATTCAATTGTAAATTTAATGGTCATGATCATACCAATAACAATTCATCTTTGCACTACTGGCCAAAGAGAACCTATATATAGTCACGATCATACCAATAATCT
This sequence comes from Panax japonicus, assembly GCA_020205505.1. NCBI lineage: Eukaryota > Viridiplantae > Streptophyta > Magnoliopsida > Apiales > Araliaceae > Panax > Panax japonicus. The sequence goes on along the minus strand of CM035095.1, from coordinate 82,379,530 downwards.
ACCCATCTTTTCACTCAAGTGAGAGAAATTTCATCACCAGGATTATAAAAATGTTATATATCATGATAATAAAAATAATATAATCAAAATATGGATTTAATTTCAAGAGTAAGATTCATAAATCAACGATAATTTGGTCAGAAAAAGAAACCAATTTTGTCGTAAATAACTTGTGAATAGTAACCCGTGCATAGTACTCTGTATTCATAAATAGCATCGTATACGTGAATAGTGCTGTATACATGAATAGTACCGTATACGTGAATAGTAATTCCGACACGAAAAGGCAAAAATTTCACAATATAACTCATATCAATATTTTGGTATAATGATATTAAAAAAAAATAACATCCCTTACCATCCCTTACCTTAAAAGAATAATACTTCTGATTGGAATATCAAATATAATGCTGAAGAAAACATGCACTGTATAACAACACTCAAGATATCTAAATACTCACAAAAATACGCTTGATATTATAAAGAGAAAACTTCTGATTCTGGTGTGGTTTTCAATTCTAACCTAAGCACCCTATTTATAGGAAAATGCTTAGAACACCAAAGCAGAAAATTTAATAAAATATATTATTTATAAAAAAATTTACTATGCCCACTTTAAAATTAGATTTTAGCTTTTACAACATGCAAAAGGACAAGTGTGGGGCTCACCTTCTAGAAATCTCCACCAAAATTATTTTAAAGCATTTATAAATTTAGAAACTTCAATAATTCATAATAAATTATCCTTTTATCAGAAAAAATATGAACCTTAAGTCCATTCCATATAAAATTTAATTCTCTACAACTTTGTAGAAGAAAGTTTTTCCAAATTCTAAATGAAAAATGAACGAAATCCACATACGGATGATTTTTAACACCTCCATTCCGACAAAATACTTATAAAACACTTCGGTATTAATTCCTTCATTTATATTCACATAAAATAAATATTTATATAAATCAACAATTAATTATTCATAAATAATATTACAGAACTACAATATTAACAACCAGATCATTCCCAGAAAAGAGGGAGTTTTCTGATAAGAATTTCTCCTCACTGGCGCGCAATTAAATAACATATTCCCTTTCCTCGATAGAATTTTCTAGGCATTGTCAATAATGTTATCTAATAATATTATTCAAATAATATAAATTATTGATTTGATAATGTAAAGTACTGTGTAGTGACAATTATTAAAATCACAATAATATAAAATAATATGTAATACCGTGTGCTATACTGTACAACGCATATTACTTTATTTTAACTACCTAATATTTCAACAGTGTTAACAGTCTATTCAAAATTTTAAATTGCTGATTTTGATTTATGGGCCCCTTTTGTCACATGGGCATGTTTTCTCATACATTTATTTCATTTTAATAGGCTTTAAATTTTTAATTGACTTTCATGTCTTTTGTTGGTAAATTTAGTTGGATAAGTACTATCTGTATTGATTATGGGGGTATCCGCGTAGTTCATTATTAGTTGTCATAGCTTTGATATCAGTCATAGGTCCCAACTCCCAATCAAAGTTGTAAGATTTTTGTAGAAAATATATTCTACTTAAGGTGAGAATAAACTATTACTATAATTTATTATTTACTGAACTATACCTTCTTTACATACTGAAAAAATTTAAATACATCAAGAGAAAACTACTCTCTCCTAGACTCAAGGCCACAACTGCACCACATACATAGTTCTAAAGAAATGACATATAATTATAGAACTATATATGTGATTCTTACCAATCAACAACGATGAATATACGTAAATTAGAGACCATATCTATTGAAGAAAGTATGGTCATAGAAAAATATCAAAGCTAAATAAGGAATTTTCAATTTTTTTATTTCTGAAAATATATAGTACATACATAAACTATATATATATATATATATATATATATATATATATATATATATGGTATTTCTAAAAATAAAAAAATATAAGGAATTGGAAAGTTATGAAAAATAAAAAATAAATAGTATTTCTGAAAATATTAATTAGAGTACATATATAAGTATATTTTCTTAAATACTAGGCCTTTTAATTCTATTTTGACTCCAAAATTAAGAAAGACCTATAAAATATATATAAACTGTCTTTATAGTACTCCCTCCGTCTTTAATTATTTGTTGTTTTAGAGTTGGACACAAGAATTAAGATAATGATTGAAAAATATTAAATGTAACACTCAATTATCTATAATACCCTTAAATCATCATTTATCATAATTATTCACTCTCTCTCTCACACATTTTTCCATAATTATCTCCTAAAAAAGCTCTCATGCCTCATTTACTCATTAGTCTCTCTCTCCATCCATCCCCATAAAAAAGGTATCCAATTCTTTAGAAATTATCTACACTCTATCTCCCTCATAATATACAGAAGAGTTTGTTGGGATAAAGAGAGAGAAAGAGTTAAAAGTATAAAAAAATAGGCAGATTAATGAGGGGTAAAATCTATATTTATGTTTTCTATATTTTTTGTTATAAAATCTATATTTTTGTTAAAGTGAATATTTTTAGGTGTTCGGAAAATATTTTTGTACCAATTTCTCTATTTAATAATAGCCTCTCAATTAAAATACAAATAATTTGGTCCCACATTTATTCTTAAATAGAGATTTTACTGTAATACAAAACTTAGAAAATTTTATCATTGGGATCGGGGACCCTATTCGGTCTGCCCCTGCTTTATGCAAACCTTAATGTGAAGGTGGCCAACATGAGCAAAGGCTAAAATTAGTTGCTTATTATGGTATGATGAATGAAACATAAGTAAAGAACAAACTACTATAAATACCACAAACATTAGCCTCCAAATTCACACCAAAATTAATATCATTTCCCCTTCAATATTCCACAAACATTATCTGAACATGGATGTGAATATTCTTGCTTCATTTGGTTCTTTTTCAGCCAAAAATAATGCGGTTGTGCCGTCTGCAATTGTTCGACGCTCAGCCAATTTTCATCCCAGCGTTTGGGGAGACCATTTTCTCGCATACACTGGCTCCGATCTCCTGGTAAGTAAATTAATTGTAGTATTTATTATGTTTTAAAATATAAGATCAACTTACAAAAAGGGTAAGAAGGAGACAATACAAAGAAGCGGCAAAGACAATTTATGAACAATCTAGAAGACTATTAAATTGGTTTAGTTTGTTAACACGCACTTGTATGTTTATGTAGCAGAATTGAACGATCCATCCCACATCACCTAGCAAGACACGCTTGTGTAGACGAGCCCAATAAATATGTTGGACCACCTCCTTACCTAAAAGAATAACCTATTAGGTTGATGTTCTACCATACTTATTAAGTCATCTACACTCTTGAATTTAACCGATGTGGGATTCATGTGAAATCCCAACAGTTTATAGTTCCAAATATGATTTTGATCATTTATTTGGAACAAAACTAAAATTTATTTTGATCTTATATTTTGAAACAGACGAAGTATCATTATTAGTTCTTCCCTTTTTGAACTTTTAGATCCGGTAAATTCAGCCGTGGATTTAGGATTTAAATACATCAAGAGAAAACTACTCTCTCCTGAACTCAAGGCCACAACTGCACCACATACATAGTTCTAAAGAAATGACTTATAATTATAGAACTATATATGTGATTCTTACCAATCAACAACGATAAATATACGTAAATTAGAGACCATATCTATTGAAGAAAGTATGGTCATAGAAAAATATCAAAGCTAAATAAGGAATTTTCAATTTTTTATTTCTGAAAATATATAGTACATACATAAACTATATATATACAGAAGAGTTTTGTTGGGATAAGGAGAGAGAAAGAGTTAAAAGTATAAAAAAATAGGCAGATTAATGAGGGGTAATTTTGAAAAAATTATTATTAATTCTTCTGGATTTGAACAAACGTCAAATAATTAGGGATAAATAAAAAACTTTAAAACGTCAAATAATTAGGGACGGAGGGAGTACTAATACGGTAAAACCCCTATTTTGGAATACTCTATATAAGAATAACCTCTACAATATTATAAAAAAATTTGGTCCCAATTTGGGCTAGTTATAAATAGGAATAACCTCTAAATTGTAATATGTTATATACTTTTTAAGCCTCGTATTAAGAAACTATACCTCTATATAGTAATAATTTGATATATATATATATATATATATATATATATATATATGAGAGAGAGACTATTAATTTTAAAAGACTATATTTTCTATAAAAGACTACATTTTCTATACAGAACTACATTTTTCTATAAAAAAACTACATTTTCTATAAAGGACTACACTTTCCTATAAAAAACTACATTTCTTATAAAAAACCACATTTTCCTATAAAAGACTACATTTTCCTAGTTTGAAAATCTAAATAATTTATATATTCTTTATTTTTTGTTATAAAATCTATATTTTTGTTAAAGTGAATATTTTTAGGTGTTCGGAAAATATTTTTGTACCAATTTCTCTATTTAGTAATAGCCTCTCAATTAAAATACAAATAGTTTGGTCCCAAATTTATTCCTAAATAGAGGTTTTACTGTAATACAAAACTTAGAAAATTTTATCATTGGGATCGGGGACCCTATTCGGTCTGCCCCTGCTTTATGCAAACCTTAATGTGAAGGTGGCCAACATGAGCAAAGGCTAAAATTAGTTGGTTATTATGGTATGATGAATGAAACACAAGTAGAGAACAAACTACTATAAATACCACAAACATTAGCCTCCAAATTCACACCAAAATTAATATCATTTCCTCTTCAATATTCCACAAACATCATCTGAACATGGATGTGAATATTCTTGCTTCATTTGGTTCTTTTTCAGCCAAAAATAATGCGGTTGTGCCGTCTGCAATTGTTCGACGCACAGCCAATTTCCATCCCAGCGTTTGGGGAGACCATTTTCTCGCATACACTAGCTCCGATCTCCTGGTAAGTAAATTAATTGTAGTATTTATTATGTTTTAAAATATAAGATCGATGTTTCAAAAAAATAAAAAATAAAAAAAATATAAAATCAACTTACAAAAAGGGTAAGAAGGAGACAATACAAAGAAGCGATAATTTCTTAGAGAGAGACAATTCATGAACAATCTAGAAGACTTTATTAAGTTGGTTTAGTTTGTTAACACGCACTTGTATGTTTATAATTCCAAAACTAAAATTTATTTTGATCTTATATTTTGAAACAGACGAAGTATCATTATTAGTAATACTAGTTGATAACCCGTGCAATGCACGGGTTAGTTTGAATAATGATTTTAATAATTTGTCAGGTATTCATGTCAAAAAAAAAACAATGCATAATTCAGTAATTATTTTTACCCGTAACTGTAAGCGAATACACTATATATTTTAATTAATTAATTTAATAATGGTATTTTCAAATTTTTAATCGGTTATATCTAAAAATTGAATATCTTAATAAAATTATAATAATTAAATTATCTTACATAAAATTGGTCAAGATATATTATCTTAAACAATTTTTTTAATAAAAAAATTAAAAAATTATTTATGTGTATCATCATTTATGTGTATTTATATATAAGAATAGAAGAATAGATGAGTTATCAAATTAAGTGAGTTAACTCACTTAATTAATTAAGAGTATAATAGAAGAATAGATGAGTTATCAAATTAAGTGAGTTAACTCACTTAATTAATTAAGAGTGGACTCAACGATTTTTCCGATTGATTTGATTTGGTTTCAATTGGTTGTCAAATTAATTGGCTATTGATTTCAATTGATTGTCAAATTGATTTCAAATTAGGGGTTGTGCTGTATTTATATATATATATATATATATATATATATATATATATATATATATAAAGTAATTAGTTCTACCCTATTTGAACTTTTAGATCCAGTAAATTCAGCCGCAGATTTAGGATTTAGGATTTAAATTTAATTCGAGTAACATTTATGTTGTTAAATATATTGGAGAAAAATAATACTCCCTCCGTTCCTTAATATAAGTTGTTTTAGAGTTGTGCACAAGTATTAAGAAAATAATTATATAGCATTAACTATAATATCAATTGTCTATATTGCCATTGTATTGGAAGAAAATATTGTTATTTATTGAATAGAAAATAGTGAAAGAATCAAAGTTGTATTTAATATATTTGGAGTAATATTGAAAATTAAGCAATTGATTAATGCTTATTTAAAATTCTCAAACAACCTATAACAATGACGCTACAGCCAACAATAACAAATTATTCACGCACTGACAATAACAATGGCTGAAATCTTTTTTCTGGTATATAAGATGAGAATGGGTATTTTGCATGATATGACTAAGTAGGAGGTATGAATAGTCAATACGACTAAGTAGGAGGTATTAATAGTCTAGTGGTAGATAGCTTGTTTATTGGAAAATAGTGAAGAATATCATCCACATATATATACTCCACCATCCACAAAGAAAGCCAAACGTGAATATTGTCATTAATTAAGTGCCCCACAAGTATTGCTCATTGAAACGAAATATCAATGGCTATAACCCCTCAATGAGATGAAATATCAATGGCTAATTGATTTTTCAGTGTATACTCAGTTTCTTGTCTTTGGCATGGATGGAAAACCCTTGATAGATTTCATAGCCATGTAGTTTGCATAGCTGGCTAGAAGAGGAGATTCCATTAGGAACAATGTCATAAACTAGTCAAATTTTAATAACTTAAGACATTTTTTTAACAAAAATATAAAAGGTTAAAATATATTTATCATATAATTTGTTATAAAAGATGAAAAGATCACAAAATTAAAAAAAAATCAAACGATAATCAATTCAAACAAATAATAGAGATAAAATCAAAAAGAGTGTCAGTTGTAAAAACAATTAATGGATACCACAAATACTCCTGAAACAAAGTTGCAGGGGCAGATCCAGCCTGAAAGTTCAGTGAGGTCAAATTAAAAAAAATTCTTTAAGAATAAAAATTTAATAAAATAAATCACAAAACTAAATAATTCTCAAATATTGTTTACAATAACATTTTTTCAAGGTTTTATTACTTAAAATTGTTGCATGATAGCGTCATTTTTAATAGTTACAAGATATCATATATCAATAACATTAATATATTCACAAATTTTAAGGCTTAATGAAACAAATAAGTAGAGTACTACAGTTATATTAGTACTATTATGTTGCTGAAAAAAATGTTACTATCTTGTTAATATGATAGATAAACATTTTAATATATTTTAAAATGTTTAAATTTGATTAAGTAACTAGTGGATTGTTCCATAACAGGTGGCGACATTATTGGGAGAAAATAATTATAATGATGTTGATCTCGAATTTTATACTACTACTATTAATGAAATGAGAGCACCCATCTGCATAATATAGAAATATTTACTAGGCGCTGTTTTTTTTCTTGAAAAAATCTAGTAAATTATAGAAACTCTAACCAAAATCTTTCACAATTTTTAATAATTGTAACTCTTCTGTTTTTAATTTTACCTTCCTGGTATTCAGGAGAAATAAATTGATCGAGACAATAAAATACTTAAATTCTTATAGTAATATTTTATTTAACAATATAGTAGTATATTATTTTTTTCAATAGCATAATAGTAATATACTAATATAAATGTAGTACTCTATTTATTTTGTTTCACTATGCCTTAAAATTTGTGAATATATTAATAAGAGTAGTATATATATATATATATATATATATATATATATATATATATGAATTGGTAAAAATCCAGTGAGAGCATGTACCCCTTTGCCCTTGCTCTGGGTCCGTCCATGCATAGTTGAACTCTAAAAATATCAAACGTGCGATCTCGTTGGAGAAGAAGAAGAAAATTAAAGGCATTAAGTTTCTTACGGTCTTTCCTCTTTCTTCTTCCTCCTACTTCCTCGTCTCTTCTTCTTCTCCAATGAACAGCCGTATCCGGATTCTGTGGCCGGATCCCATACGAATCCCGCACCCGTACCACAATCGTGTCGTGTCGACACGGGTACTCTGCCAAAAATGGCGAGTCCGAGTAAATCCGATTCTAACTCCGTTGCTAAAATTATATTTCAATTAGTTTTGGAACCAAAATCGCACTGCATCAATCACAAGCGGTTTCATGTGCGGTTTTCGATTTTTCAAACCGCACTTAAGCTGTTTCGAGTGTGATTTGAACTTCAAACCGCACTAAACCACACCATACCAACTATCCACATTATCAACCTTGTTAAATTGTGTTGATCGAGCCGTATAGCTTTATATACCCATACCTAGTTCACTTTTGCTGAAGTGAAAATACTACTACTTGTTTTGGCAATAAGTCGAAACTGTCGTTAATTATGACTATTAACTTTTTATCATCACTTTATGTAGGGACTAAATACAGTTTATTACATGAAGTACCATCATGCATATTCATGATTAGGCACTCAAAAAATTTGGGTTTACACTTTATTACATCAAGTGTTTAATTTAATATAAATTATCCCCCAATTTCAGAATCCGGCCAAAATTGGCCGGAATACCTAATTTTTAGGTCAGATAAGAATTGTGTACAGTTTGTCCGTAAAGAATACGGGCTAATAACACTTATGTTACATCAAGTACCACCAAATTCACAATTTACTATATCAAATACTTAATTCGTATAAAATTTGTATAAATACTTTTTTTAATTTTGACGTATTAAATCTTTATAAATCCTTATAAATAATTATTATATGTTAAATTATTAAAATTAAATATTAATACAAAGATTACCAAATATATATATTTTTTATTTTATAATTTAAAAGAAGACTTAATTACAAAAAAAAATCAATAAACTTTTAAACATACAAATTATATTTTTAACACGAATAACATTAAACTTTTAAACAATTGACAAAAGTGCCCAAAATTTAATTAATTAAATAATACCCTTTTTATATTGGAAGAGCATACAAAAGGAGGAGGAAAAATTGAAAAGAAAAAAGAGAAAAAATGACCCATTTGCTCCCTCTCCCTCTCCCTCCCCCTCTTTCCTAATCCTTCAAATTGTGTTCTTCCTTCAAATTTAGAAATTTTAACAAATTGTATGTATAAATTTTACAACTTAAGTCTTGCAAATTATAAATTATATCATAAATTATAAATTTTACGTCTTAATGTTTACAAATTGTATGTATAAATTTTACAACTTAAATTTTGCAAATTATAAATTATATCATAAATTATAAATTTTACAGCTTAAATTTAACAAATTGTATGTATAAATTTTATAACTTAAATCTTGTAAATTATAAATTATATCATAAATTATAAATTTTACGTCTTAAATTTTACAAATTTTATCTCAACTTAAATTTTAAAAATTGTATTTCTAATTTTTATAATTTTATTTATAAATATTTATAATTTTAAATTGTATAATATGAAAAAATAGAAAAAAAATGACCCATTTGCTCTCTCTCCTCTCTCTTCTCTCCCTCTTCCTAGTCCTTCAAATTGTTTTGTTGCTTCAAATTTGAAAATTTTAACAAATTGTATGTATAAATTTTACAAATTATATCATAACTTAAATTTTACAAATTGTATTTATAATTTTCATAATTTTATTTATAAATATTTATAATTTTAATTTTATGGATTGAAAAAGAAAAAAGATAAAAAAATGACTCTTTTACTCTCTCTCCTTCCCTAATCCTTCAAATTGTTTTGTTCCTTCAAATTTAGAAATTTTAACAAATTGTATGTATACATTTTATAACTTAAATATTGCAAATTATAAATTTTACAACTTAAATATTGCAAATTACAAATTATATCAAAAATTATAAATTAAGAAATAGACCTCTAAAATATATATAAACTTCACTTTCTTTATAGTACTAATATTAATACAAAACTTAAAATAATTTATCATTGGGATCAGGGACCCTATTCGGTCTGTCCCTGCTTTAAGCAAACCTTAATGTCAAGGTGGCGCCCGACATGAGCAAAGGCTAAAATTAGTTGGTTATTATGGTATGATGAATGAAACATATGTAGAGAACAAACTACTATAAATACCACAAGCATTAGCCTCCAAATTCACATCAAAATTAATATAATTTCCTCTTCAATATTCCTCTTCTATATATTATCTGAACATGGATGTGAATATTCTTGCTTCATCTAGTTCCTTTTCAGCCAAAAATAATGCGGTTGTGCCGTCTGCAATTGTTCGTCGCTCAGCCAATTTCCATCCCAGCGTTTGGGGAGACCATTTTCTCGCATACACTAACTCTGATCTCCTGGTAGTAAATTAATTACAAAGAACCAGCAATTTCTTAGAGTATTCATAAATAATCTAGAAGACTTTATTAATTGTTTAGTTTGCTAACAGAAACTCGCACTTGTATGTTTATAGTTCCAAATATCATTTTGATCATTTATTTTGTGGCGTATTTAGGATTTAAATTTAGTTTAGAGTAATATTTATTTCGCTAAATATATATCGGAGAAAATTAATGAAATACAAGTGTAATGGTGAGGATCTTAAGATCCTAGTACAGTAGACACATTCAATGTGTCTCCGGTATAAATATCATTAAGTTATGGATGGTCAATGGAAGCTAAAAAATGTGTAGTATTTTTACCTGTGCAGACAACCGATGCTGACACAGAGAAACAATTTCAACAACTAAAAGAACAAGTGAAGAAGATGCTATTGGCAGCTGCTGATGAGCCTCAACAACAACTCAACTTAATCGATGATATCCAACGATTAGGTGTTGCTTACCATTTCCAAGCTGAGATTGATACGGCATTACACCACCTGAATGCTATATTTGATAGTGAAAAACACGGCGACCTTCACACTCTAGCGCTTTGTTTTCGATTACTCAGGCAAAATGGATATAATGTATCTTCAGGTAATTCATTTCCCTTACCAAAAGTTGTCTATCATTAACGACATTTTATATCTTCATAAAACGCATTTTAACGACATTTAATATGTTTAACTGAATGCTACATTTGATATGTTTAATGTAAAGAACAGATGTGTTTCGCAAATTCAAGAACAATAACGGAGAATTCAAGGAGTACATAACGAAGGATGTAAGAGGAATGTTAAGCTTGTATGAAGCAACACATTTTATGATTCATGGAGAAGATATTCTTGAAGAAGCATTGGCATTCACCACTTCTCACCTTGAGCATCTCAAATCCAACTTAACAAATCATCCTCTTGCCTGCCAAGTCATTCTTGGACTTAACAGGTCCATTCATAAGGGAATAAATAGGCTAGAAGCGAGGCATTACATTTCCATCTACCATGAATTAGATGATTCACATAATGAACTTCTACTAAATTTTGCAAAATTAGACTTCAACCTATTGCAAAAAGTTCATCAAGGGGAGCTAAGCTATATTACCAGGTATGCATAGCACGAGATGATTTTGGAGCTTATGTATTTAAACCAACTCATCTTGTATCATAAACTATTAGTTTCAACTGGCGTGATTTCAAAAATATACATATATATATATATATGCACACATACATACATACATACATACATACAAAGCTAGCTAGACTTGATGACTAGGGGTTGTACAAAACAATTAAGTTCAATATAAATAATGTGAATTTCAGGTGGTGGAAAGATTTAAACTTTGCAGAGAAACTTTCTTTTGCAAGAGATAGACTGGTGGAGTGCTACTTTTGGGCATTAGGAGTGTATTTTGAACCCGAATACGTCTTGGCACGAAGAATACTGACAAAAGTAATGGCCATGATATCAATTATAGATGACATATTTGATGTGTATGGTACCCTCGAAGAACTTGTACTCTTCACGGATGCAATTGAAAGGTACAGGCGCCAATGCATGGTGAAATTAAGTCTGTAAATTTAATTCTCTTATGTATAAACTAATCAATAATAGTTCAGGTGGGATATCAATGCCTTAGATCAGCTACCAGGATACATGAAGGTTTGTTATCGGGCTCTCTTAGATGTTTATAGTGAAATGGAAGAAGAGCTGGCCATGGCAGGTAGACCATCACACGGTGTTCGATATGCAAAAGATGAGGTAGACCACCACAACAAAAAAATTTGTGTTGCTATCTAGATTAGTAAAAAAATTTGTGTTGCTAGCTAGATTAGTAAGTGTAGCTAATGTATAGAGTGACCCTAGAACAATTGCAAAAATGTTGCTAATTTTTTTGATGGAATCATCTTTTTTATTCTGGCAATATAACAACCCTTCATTAAGCCTATCAATCATAATTATTTATTGTTCATTTTTCCATTTTCAGATGAAAAGACTAGTTAGGTCATACCTTGACGAAGCCAAGTGGTTTAACGAAGGCTTCATTCCCACATTAGAAGAGTATTTGAAGGTGGCACTCGTATCAGCAGGCTTTATAATTCTTGCAACCACTTCCTTTGTCGGAATGGGGGATTTGGCTACCCGAGAGGCATTTGAATGGGTGTCTAATAACCCTTTACTTGTTAGAGCTTCATCCATAATTTGCAGACTCACAGATGACATGGTGGGACATGAGGTATGAATTCATATATCTAGTCGTTATAAATATAAAGAAAGTGAACTTAAAATTCAATTTTCAACAGTATTTATAGGGCTGAATTACATATCTATCTATTCAAGTTGACAGTCAATTGCAAAGTAGCCTCTCAATTGGCAAAATGAACTCTTTCATCCTAATAGTTGACACTTATGCTCAATTTGTTTTTTTGGAAGTTTTTTTTCCCAAATTCAACTCATGTGTTTGTTGCATGCATTTTAATGATGGTATAATCAATTGTTGCTTTGAAGTACTTCAAACCTCCCCTTCCCCCCCTTCCCCCCCCCCTTATAGGAAATTTTATATAATGTTCTATATTTGAAAGTGACTATTAACTTGGAGGAACAAATGTGTAATTCATATTATAAAGTGACATTAAATTTCTAACATATTATTACTTCTAATTTAACTAGATTAAGTAATATCATGCCATGACCAGTAATTAGCTATGTGTTTGGAATGAAAATTTTCCTCGAGTGTTCTCTATTTTTTTTTATTTGGGCAAGGAAGTATTTAGTTACTCCTGATCGATTTGGTTATAATTAATAGTACTTCAAAATGTAAGTTTTTGCACTTCAGAGTTAATTTACATAATATAATTCCTTGAATATATATATATATATATATTTGTAGATTGAGCAGGAGAGAGGAGACGTAGCGTCAGCTGTTGAGTGTTACATGAAACAGTACGGGGCTTCAAAGCAAGATGCTTCTGCTAAATTTCAGAAACAAATTGAAAATGCTTGGAAGGACATGAATAAGGAAATCCTCCATCCAATGGTAGTTAACGTTCCAATGCCTCTTGTCACAAGAGTTTTCAATCTGGCACGTGTCATAAATCTTTTCTACGAAGATTTTGATGGCTACTCGAATTCAAAAGGCAGGACCAAAGATTTTATAACCTCGATTCTCATTGATCCTGTTCCAGTATAATGTTGAAATTTAATTGGATTGTTTGTTCTGTTTTAGTCTTGAAGTTATGTATTGGAATAAAGCATTTTTATCCCTTATATATACTACCATGCCATGCCATGCCATATTTTATTCTTGAAGTTATTATGTATTGAAATAAAGTGTTTTTTTTGTTACTTTTTATATTTTGTGGTTTTAATGATGACAATGCATATAACTTATTAAATGGGCTGAATTGATTTTGTAATGATTTATAATCAGATTATATATGTTAGTTATTTTATGAATTGCATAGATTATATTTTGAGTTGTTTTGATAGAAGGATATGGCAAGTACTGAGAATTCTTTTCAAAATAGAATTTGTCGATTAAAGAATATTAAGGAAGTTACGAAGTCTGTTTGAATTTTAATTTGCCATCCTTTAAAGCTAACTAATATAGCTGGAAAGTATGTTTTTAAATATATGTTTTAAATGTTGCTATACTGGGGTGTGTGTGTGTGTGTATATATATATATATATATATATATATATAGGGAGCCCTTCCATAGCAACCGGTTGCTGTGAGAACTGTGCAACAACCCCTTTTTGAACCGTTGATAAATTGATCGCATGACTGAGATGAGTCTTAATATTTGATAAGCCGGCACAGCTTGTACCGGCTTTTATTTTAATATAAACACCCTACATGGTCAACATCTTGTCAGTACATTTAAAAGAAACGAATATTTTATTATTAAAAAAACACCAGCCGGCACAGCTTGTACCGGCTGTGTCTTTTTTTTTTTAACGCATAACAGTAACTCCTATATATATATTACTGTGTTTTACGGCTGTTAAAAAAAAAAATACAAACCGGCACAGCTTGTACCGGCTTGTCTGCAAAATGAAAATTATGTGCAACTTGATTGTTTGGGCAAATATTTGTTTGGACAAATAAAGAATATAAAATATTTTATAACAAATAAAGAATATAAAATAAAGAATATAAAATATTTTATAACAAATAAAGAATATAAAATATTTTATAACAAATAAAGAATATAAAATATTTGCTATTTTTATTTGCTATTTGTTATAAAATATAAAATATTATATATATATAAATAAAATAAAATATTTGCTATTTTTATTTGCTATTTGTTATAAAATATAAAATATTTTATATTCTTTATAAAATATTTGTTATTTCCTTTGTTATATATATGAATGTGTTAACAAAAAGTTTGGAATTTTTTTTTTTTACTTCTTTTTGTGCAAGCCGTAAGAGGCTCTTACGGTTTGTAATTTTTTTTTTTTTTTAGAATATAACAAATAAAAGAATATAAAATACGGCTGCTAAAAAAAAAAAAAAAATTACAAACCGTAAGAGCCTCTTACGGCTTGCACAAAAAGTAGTAAAAAAAAAATTCCAAACTTTTTGTTAACACATTCATATATATAACAAAGGAAATAACAAATATTTTATAAAGAATATAAAATATTTTATATTTTATAACAAATAGCAAATAAAAATAGCAAATATTTTATTTTATTTATATATATATAATATTTTATATTTTATAACAAATAGCAAATAAAAATAGCAAATATTTTATATTCTTTATTTGTTATAAAATATTTTATATTCTTTATTTGTTATAAAATATTTTATATTCTTTATTTTATATTCTTTATTTGTTATAAAATATTTTATATTCTTTATTTGTCCAAACAAATATTTGCCCAAACAATCAAGTTGCACATAATTTTCATTTTGCAGACAAGCCGGTACAAGCTGTGCCGGTTTGTATTTTTTTTTTTTTTTTTGTACAAGCCGTAAGAGGTTGTGCCGGTTTGGATTTTTTTTTTTAACAGCCGTAAAACACAGTAATATATATATAGGAGTTACTGTTATGCGTTAAAAAAAAAAGACACAGCCGGTACAAGCTGTGCCGGCTGGTGTTTTTTTAATAATAAAATATTCGTTTCTTTTAAATGTACTGACAAGATGTTGACCATGTAGGGTGTTTATATTAAAATAAAAGCCGGTACAAGCTGTGCCGGCTTATCAAATATTAAGACTCATCTCAGTCATGCGATCAATTTATCAACGGTTCAAAAAGGGGTTGTTGCACAGTTCTCACAGCAACCGGTTGCTATGGAAGGGCTCCCATATATATATATATATATATATATATATATATATATATATATATATATATATAGGTCAGGATCAGGTAAGGGATCCCTTACTTTTTTAAAATGAGGGACTATTTTTTTTTTTTGTTTTTTTTTAAAACAACTAATTTTTTTTAAAAATTTTATGGAACTGATTTTTTTTTCTTCATAATACAGTGTTTTGAGTGTGATTTGGGTACATATAACAAAACATGTATGTACAGTCTGGGCAGACTGTACCACCACTTTTTGGTATAGGTATTCAAAACATGCCCAAAACATTGTATTATTGAAAAATTTTAGTTCCATAAAATATTAAACTTTTTTTTAGTTGTTTTAAAAAATAAAACAAAAAAAAATAAAAACAAAAAAGTCCCTCATTTTAAGAAAGTAAGGGATCCCTTACTTGATCATTTCTGTATATATATATATATATATATATATATATTGCTATGAAATCAATTCAAATTCGATTTGGAGTGTTTTAAGGAGATTGATTAACTAAAGAATCTGTTTCAAATTTGATATTGCAGTCTTTTAAAGAAACGAGCTATTAAGGTTATATGGGCTCTATATGTAATATCACTACAACAAAAAAGGTTATTTTCGACGGAATATTTTGTCGGAATTAAGCATAATCCGTCGAGATTATACTTAATTCCGACAAAATATTCGGTCGGATATAAGCACGTCGAAATTAAGTCCGTCGATATTTCAGTCGGAGATATCTATCCTCGACCGATCTAACCTCGATAGAATTTCGATCAAGATTAAGCTATAGTCGACTGAAGTCTATTCGTCGAGAATATTCAGTCGAGTCTAAACCTGCCACGTGGCATCCCATAAAAAAATTAGAAGGTGCTTAATCTCGACAGAATTCCGTCGAGGTTATCCTATTTTTTTTAATATTTATCCTATTTTGGCAATATCTAGAGTAATAATACCCACATTTTTTGTATCAGTAAACTTTTTTTTTTTCCAACAACACATAACACATAAATATAATCCATGACCAACATGAATATGAATTAGCAAGGCCAACATGAATATGACATTAAACTAAAGTTCTAATCAACTTAAGTATATCAAATATGCATTTAAACTAACGTAAATATGTCAAACTAAAATAGTCATAAATAAAAGTTATAATACGTCAAGAATCAGCTAAACTATTAAAATTTGCATCACTTTAAACTAACAACTAAGTAAATATGTACAAATCATATACAAAACTATGTCACGGGCCGTCGTCGTCCAACCGCTCAGCATTGTCAGCCCGATCGCCACCTTGTTGAGACAATATAATATAACTCATTAGTCCATATATATAATACAGTTAAAGATAACTAATTAAATAAAAATTTCATTACATGCAGAATATATACTTAAATTATATTATGAATAGTATACCTGAGTACTCGAGGGCTGACTCAGCAACGACCCAATCGCGTCTTGTAGTAAGGTAACCACCATCCAAACAATCTCGTCGTGTAGAGCGGCGAATTGCTCCGGAGGGATACCCGTACTCTCGACGGCGGCACCAGCTGCAATGTCATGCGCAAGCTGATGGAGGCGAGAACGGCTGAGCAGGTCCCAACGACGCAATAACGGATCCGTCTCAAACCTCTCCGAGCAAGCAGCCACAACTGGTTGGAACAAAGCATCGTCTAAGCCAGCGCCCGTATGTGATGGTCCCACAAGGGCTCTCGAACGTAGACGCTGGCTAGAACCTACAAAAATAAATATAACATGAATAATATTATAATTAAGTTTACTTTATTCATAAACAAGAAATAAACTAAAATAGTATACCTCCAGGTAGTGTATATGCTAGTATCCTCGGCAACCCCAACACTCGATACCGGCCGATAGTGCTAGTGGGAGTATCTTGAGACGCGACCCAAAGAGTCGTCTCCTGAAAAACTAGGTAAACGCTACCCAGTCAACATGTATTTTAGTTTATTTATAGAATATGTAGACAACTTATTATTCAATTACTTTTAATTGTAGAAAACTAAGCAACTTCTACTTATTTATTATTTTATTTTATGTAAATTTATTTCAAATATATTGTGTTTATTTTAATTTATGTTTATTTAATTTATTAGCTTTGATTTTATTTAATTCGGGATATTTTTTATGTAATGGAAAACTAAGCAAATGCTACTTAGCTTAAGATAATTATTTTATTTATTTTATTTTTTATTATAGTATATTATTTAAATTAATTAATTTAAATTTAATGGTATTAAATTAAATTAAATTTTAAAATTTTAATTTATTCTAGTTTATTATTAATTTTACTTTATTTATTTTAATTTTAATTTATTAATTTATTTTGTTTAATTTATTTATTTTAATTTATTTTGTATTATATTATATTATATTATATTATATTATATTATTTACTTTAATTTAATTTAATTTAATTTAGTTAAATTAAATTAATTAATTTAGATTTATTTATTTTATTTTATTTTTTATTATATTCCAACTTAAAAGATTGCATGGTTTATAATAAACTCCTTGATAGACTCCTATTTAAATAAGATAACACATCTTTAATAGGATACATATATTAACACTTCTTTTAGAACTAGTAGACCAATTTGGGCCAATTAAGAAATAAGCTTATAATAAATTAAATCAACCTAAACAACTAAAACAAGTTCATGATATTAAATACAAACTCAAAAATATTGTCATAATTAAAATTATAAGAGATATAAACCAAAAGTGTAAACTCGACTTTGGGAAATTAATTAGATCTCCTTGTTTAAAAATATGAATCTATTTAATTTGACACGTGAACATATTTATTAACAAGTTTGAACCTCTTAATCAATTTTATAAAATTTTCTTAGGTCACAACACCCTATATCCTTCTCACTCCCCTCTAAATATTTAATAAAATTATTTTCCACCTCTTAGGTGTGATAAAGAAATCAAATTATAATTACAGACCTATGCATGTGATTCTTAACAATCAACAACGATGAATATACGTAAATTAGAGCCCGTATCTATTGAAGAAATTATGGTCATAGAGAAATATCAAAGCTAAATAAGTAATTTTTTTATTGGAGGGATGTCATTATGTCTGTACAAGTACAAATGAATTTCATAAAAAATTAAAATCAATAATATCTAAATTAGTATATCATTAAGCCTAAACTCTATTGAGTCGGAACAAAAGTTTCAGCATAAGAAGGAAAGAAATCCTCACAATAAAGAAATAAAAACACACAGAACTGGTGAGAATATGTAACCTGATCTCCGTTCTAGCAACCACGCTAATTAAGACCTCATTATTGAAATAATGAATTTTAGCAAGTTATGATAAATAAAAAAAGATATAGTATTTATGAAAATATGAATTGGAGTACATATATAAGTATTCTAATTTGACTCCAAAATTAAGAAATAGAGCTCTAAAATTTACTTCACTGTCTTTATACTACTAATTAACAAAACAAAAGTTAAAAATTTTATCAGTCTTTACAGTGGAACTGATGTGTTTCTTTTATTTTTCCTATCCTTTCCCCTTTTTCATTCATTTCTACTTCATTTCCCGTGCTGAATTTGTCCTTTTCTCGAGGCCTAGATCGATTGTTATTATTTAGATAATTGATATTTTCATAATTTTTTTTGATATTTATACATGAAAATTTAAGTGTTGTTATAGATGTATAACAACGGTGAAAATCGTCGCTATAAGATTTATATATAGCGACGATTTAAATGTGGAAATATCGATAATAATTGACTTTTTAGAAGAAAAAATTTATTCCAATTTATTTATCGTTTACAACTTTCAATCAATTTTATGCAAAAGATCGATAACTTTGGAAATCAAGGCTAAACAATTGCTCAATTAATTTGATTTCCAAATAAATATAACTTCTCAATAAATTTGAATTTTAAGCTTTTGAATTTTTTAAAAATATTTCCAGCAAATAAAATTGTCTTACTCCTACAGTACACATTAATCTTGTACATGAGATGTGACGCCCCAATATAGGTCCAATCCATCCAACTCATTCTGGGTCGCCAAATATATGGTACAAAAAAAACAATTACAAACTTCATTAATCCAACTGTCGTGCAAAACAACACATATACTGTGGATACCAACTGTGACTCTCATCATTTTACTTGGATATATAGCACCTCACATTGATACCTTACAATGATACCTTACATAAAGGTACAGTCAATAACTGTTTTAGAAATCAAAATCTTTGAAAAATGCTCAAGGAAACCTTCGTTCATGAGAGACCATGCATCTAAGTTATAATAGATATCATATGACTCGAGAATTATCCTTGGTTGACCCAATAGATCCCAAAGAAAGAAAAACGAGAAGATTGCTATCATGTTCTTTTCAATAGTGAGTCTTCTCTTGCCATATAATTATCTCCATTGTCTCCAATTGAGAATTATATTTCAACCAAATTCCAAGATTATATAGGTAGTGCTCATAGATATAATCAGCAAGTGGATGTGCACAACATTGTCTTATGATAACACGAAGTCGTATATCATTAAACATCTTGTATGATAGTGGCAAAACACCCTTCCAAAGTTGGGTTCACCTCACCCTATTCGATTCAACAAAATCAACGGTTAAATGACTTATAAAATACGACACACTTATCTAAAATTTTCAATAAAATTATATCCACACTGTTTTAGGGGAAACCTCAACAGCTATAGACCACCGTTTAATTCCCCTGTTACCCCCGCTCGACCCAGCTACACTCTTATTACCTGAAAAGAATTGTGAAATAAAAGGGTGATCACAACTAGCCCAGTAAAGAATATCATGACTAAAGATAATTAAATTATCAATAGCTTTAGCTTTCCTCAGTAATGAATCGAAGATTTAGAACATATGGTAGATGATAAAACTTTTCAACCATAGTTGCAGCGGAACAAGTAATCTACTAGAAGAGTAAAATAGACCATAAAGTCTATTATCTTGTTCATGTTAAAAGTCCACCAACAATATTTTATCCATATAACATCAATCAACAATTCATGTCCACAATCATGTGAATAACTCATAATCATAATTGTGGTTCTAAATTTCTCTTCGCACCTAGGACGAAGATAATTTTTATCACCTGTCTTTACCTGAAACGTCAAAGATCATGATTATACCAAATCACAATTCCTATTCATAATCATACTAATAAATTCATCTTTGCACTACGGGCCAAAGATATTCATCAACAGTTCATCTTTGCACTACAAGCCAAAGATATTCAACAACAGGTCATCTTTGCACTACAGGCCAAAGATATTAATATCTCAAATAAATATATAATCATTTCAGAATTTATATAAATAATAATTATAACCATGTTGATCAATTCACCTATGCATTTAAGCTAAAGATATTCAATTGTAAATTTAATGGTCATGATCATACCAATAACAATTCATCTTTGCACTACTGGCCAAAGAGAACCTATATATAGTCACGATCATACCAATAATCTACCCATCTTTTCACTCAAGTGAGAGAAATTTCATCACCAGGATTATAAAAATGTTATATATCATGATAATAAAAATAATATAATCAAAATATGGATTTAATTTCAAGAGTAAGATTCATAAATCAACGATAATTTGGTCAGAAAAAGAAACCAATTTTGTCGTAAATAACTTGTGAATAGTAACCCGTGCATAGTACTCTGTATTCATAAATAGCATCGTATACGTGAATAGTGCTGTATACATGAATAGTACCGTATACGTGAATAGTAATTCCGACACGAAAAGGCAAAAATTTCACAATATAACTCATATCAATATTTTGGTATAATGATATTAAAAAAAAATAACATCCCTTACCATCCCTTACCTTAAAAGAATAATACTTCTGATTGGAATATCAAATATAATGCTGAAGAAAACATGCACTGTATAACAACACTCAAGATATCTAAATACTCACAAAAATACGCTTGATATTATAAAGAGAAAACTTCTGATTCTGGTGTGGTTTTCAATTCTAACCTAAGCACCCTATTTATAGGAAAATGCTTAGAACACCAAAGCAGAAAATTTAATAAAATATATTATTTATAAAAAAATTTACTATGCCCACTTTAAAATTAGATTTGTAGCTTTTACAACATGCAAAAGGACAAGTGTGGGGCTCACCTTCTAGAAATCTCCACCAAAATTATTTTAAAGCATTTATAAATTTAGAAACTTCAATAATTCATAATAAATTATCCTTTTATCAGAAAAAATATGAACCTTAAGTCCATTCCATATAAAATTTAATTCTCTACAACTTTGTAGAAGAAAGTTTTTCCAAATTCTAAATGAAAAATGAACGAAATCCACATACGGATGATTTTTAACACCTCCATTCCGACAAAATACTTATAAAACACTTCGGTATTAATTCCTTCATTTATATTCACATAAAATAAATATTTATATAAATCAACAATTAATTATTCATAAATAATATTACAGAACTACAATATTAACAACCAGATCATTCCCAGAAAAGAGGGAGTTTTCTGATAAGAATTTCTCCTCACTGGCGCGCAATTAAATAACATATTCCCTTTCCTCGATAGAATTTTCTAGGCATTGTCAATAATGTTATCTAATAATATTATTCAAATAATATAAATTATTGATTTGATAATGTAAATTACTGTGTAGTAACAATTATTAAAATCACAATAATATAAAATAATGTGCAATACCGTGTGCTATTGTACAACGCATATTACTTTATTTTAACTATCGAATATTTCAACAGTGTTAACAGTCTATTCAAATTTTTAAATTGCTGATTTTGATTTATGGGCCCTTTTGTCACATGGGCATGTTTTCTCATACATTTATTTCATTTTAATAGGCTTTAAATTTTTAATTGACTTTCATGTCTTTTGTTGGTAAATTTAGTTGGATAAGTACTATCTGTATTGATTATGGGGGTATCCGCGTAGTTCATTATTAGTTGTCATAGCTTTGATATCAGTCATAGGTCCCAACTCCCAATCAAAGTTGTAAGATTTTTGTAGAAAATATATTCTACTTAAGGTGAGAATAAACTATTACTATATTTTATTATTTACTGAACTATACCTTCTTTACATACTGAAAAAATTTAAATACATCAAGAGAAAACTACTCTCTCCTAAACTCAAGGCCACAACTGCACCACATACATAGTTCTAAAGAAATGACTTATAATTATAGAACTATATATGTGATTCTTACCAATCAACAACGATGAATATACGTAAATTAGAGACCATATCTATTGAAGAAAGTATGGTCATAGAAAAATATCAAAGCTAAATAAGGAATTTTCAATTTTTTATTTCTGAAAATATATAGTACATACATAAACTATATATATATGGTATTTCTAAAAATAAAAAAAATATAAGGAATTGGAAAGTTATGAAAAATAAAAAATAAATAGTATTTCTGAAAATATTAATTTGAGTACATATATAAGTACATTTTCTTAAATACTAGGCCTTTTAATTCTATTTTGACTCCAAAATTAAGAAAGACCTATAAAATATATATAAACTTCACTGTCTTTATAATACTCCATCCGTCCTTAATTATTTGACGTTTTAGAGTTGGACACAAGAATTAAGATAATAATTAAAAAATATTAAATGTAACACTCAATTGTCTATAATACTCTTAAATCATCATTTATCATAATTATTCACTCTCTCTCTCACACACATTTTTTCATAATTATCTCCTAAAAAAGCTCTCATGCCTCATTTACTCATTAGTCTCTCTCTCCATCCATCCCCATAAAAAATGTATCCAATTATTTAGAAATTATCTACACTTTTTCTCCCTCATAATATACAAAAGAGTTTTGTTAGGATAAGGAGAAAGAAAGAGTCAAAAGTAAAAAAAAATAGGCAGATTAATGAGGGGTAATTTTGAAAAAATTATCATTAATTCTTCTGGATTTGAACAAACGTCAAATAATTAGGGACAAATGAAAAACTTTAAAACGTCAAATAATTAGGGACGGAGGGAGTACTAATACGATAAAACCCCTATTTTGGAATACTCTATATAAGAATAACCTCTACAATATTATAAAAAAATTTGGTCCCAATTTGGGCCAGTTATAAATAGGAATAACCTCTAAATTATAATATGTTATATACTTTTTAAGTCTCGTATTAAGAAACTATACCTCTATATAGTAATAATTTCATATATATATGAGAGAGAGACTATTAATTTTAAAAGACTATATTTTCTATAAAAGACTACATTTCCTATACAGAACTACATTTTTTTATAAAAAACTACATTTCCTATAAAGGACTACATTTTTCTATAAAAGACTATATTTCTTATAAACGACTATATTTTCCTATAAAAGACTACATTTTCCTAGTTTGAAAATCTAAATAATTTATGTTTTCTTTATTTTTTGTTATAAAATCTATATTTTTGTTAAAGTGAATATTTTTAGGTGTTCGGAAAATATTTTTATACCAATCTCTCTATTTAGTAATAGCTTCTCAATTAAAATACAAATAGTTTGGTCCCAAATTTATTCCTAAATAGAAGTTTTACTGTAATACAAAACTTAGAAAATTTTATCATTGGGATCGGGGACCCTATTCGGTCTGCCCCTGCTTTATTCAAACCTTAATGTGAAGGTTGTTGGGAAAAGTACGCCAAAAATAATCTATATCCCAGGAATTAATTTTCCGTCTTTGTGCAATTAAATATGAAATCAACAAAACCAATTATGAGAACAAACATAACAAATAACCATCCACAAGCAAGACACCAAATTTACGTGGAAAACCCTCTAAAATTAAGAGGTAAAAACCACGGGTCAAACTCCGAATCTCCACTATATCACTAATAATGGGCTTACAATAATCCTCTCAAGTTTTATGCCCTAAAACTTGAGGTTACACAATAAATTGAGATAATACAAATTTACCTTTAATTAAGTTGAGAAACCTAATTAACTTCACCACCAAAAAATACCCCAAGCAATAAAGTCTTCAAGCTTTCAATTGAATGGAGATGATGGCGGATATCCACGAACAACAAACAGTAATTCTCTCAATTTATTCTTTTGGTATCTTATCACCAAGCTTCTCTATCTCATGTCTCAAATAAGACTCCCTCATAGCCTTATTTATAGTACTCTTCTTAATCCATTCCTATTATGGATTAGAAACAATTTATTCTCCTAATCAAATTAGGGATCACATCTCCTTGTCTTGGTCACCAACCACTCTAACAAGTAAATCCTTTTTCAACTTGGATTCCTTTCATGTAATCTCCAATTCCAATATTGCTTCCATTAACCCAATTTCTAATTGGATTAATATCAAGTATATAAACTCATTCTTTTCTATCTCGGATTCTATCTCATGGGTGAGGACCCACACCCAACAATCTCCCCCTCCGAACCCATGAGAGGAGGGATCACCAACCACAACTCCTTACTCGGAGTTAATTCCAACGAAGTCTTGGCTCAACTCAAGCTTCTTGGAATTTTTAAATATCTTCATGTCCGGCTTTGTCTCATCGGCATGGTTCTTCTCAATGGGAGGATCTAACTCAAACTTGACAGATTTTTGCTTGCCAAATTCATTCACAACCGCTTTGTACCCTGGCTGCGAGCTATCACTTTCCTTCTTCACTTTTGGTACCCATTTAAAGCGAAGAACTATTCTCTCGTGGTTCTCATGCAAGGCTTTTCTCCCATCTCGCACGGCTTTATACCACACCTTTTTCTGCCTAACTCCCCCATCTTCAACACCTCTCACATGCGCCCGCATCGTATAAATAATGTCTACCTTCTTACCTCTAGTCACCACTAAAGACCCTTTGATGAGCTTCCATTGACCTTCACCAAAGTAACTTTTATAACCATTCTCATCAAGCTTACCAGCAGAGATCAAATTAAAACGAATATCTGGAACATGTCTGACTTCTCTCAGCATCAACTTGCAACCACTGTTAGTTTCCAAACAAATATCTCCAATGCCTATAATCTTGGATACACTTCCGTTTCCCATCCGCACATGGCCAAAATCACCACTACTGTAGGATGTGAAGATTTCACCATGCGAAGTAGCATGGAACGAAGCACCCGAATCAATAATCCAATCATTAACATGGCACTTGGGTTTATCATCACAAACAATAGCTACATCAACGTCGGATAGATACACAATCGAATCTTTATCCTCATCTTTTTCCTTAGACTGCTCCTTCTTTAAAAATCTGCACTCTCGTCTTATGTGACCCGGCTTCTGGCAGTGAAAGCAAATTACTTCTTTTTTATCTCTTGACCTTCCCCTGAATTTGTCATCTTCAGGAGAGTTTCTACCTTTGTTTTTGCCCCTACTCTGTGCGACAAAAACTTGTGACTCAGCGCTAATCACCATAGTATCTCTTCGCCTCTGTTCCTCATTAAACAAACTATCCTTAACTGTATCCATAGTCAGCTTGTCATTAGGAACGGAGTTACTCAACGATACAACCAGCGTCTCCCAGCTATCAGGCAAAGAGCTCAACAACAACAAAGCCTGCATCTCATCGTCAATTACCATCTTCATCGTACTCAACTGATTTATCAAACTCTGAAAATCACTCAAGTGTTCTGCAACGGAGTTTCCATCCTTGAATTTAGAATTCACAAGCTTCCTAATAAAAAAAGCTTTATTTTGCGTCGTCTTCCTTTCATACATGGACTCCAATTTCTGCCAGAGATCATAGGCTTTAGTTTCCGTGGCAACATGATGAAACACACTTTGATCAATCCACGATCTGATCAGACCAATAATCTTTCTGTTCATCTTGTTCCACTGCTCGTCACTCTTGTTTGTGAGCTTAACTCCATCGTTCTCAAGTGGCTCGTATAAATCCTTGCAGTAAAGCAAATCCTCCATCCTTGGCTTCCAAATTGCATAATTTGTAGCCTTGAGATTAATCATACAACCTGCTGTCCAATCCTCCATTTAATTCGCACAAGAAAATCACAAAAATAACCAAGCTTTGATACCACTGTTGGGAAAAGTACGCCAAAAATAATCTATATCCCAGGAATTACTTTTCCGTCTTTGTGCAATTAAATATGAAATCAACAAAACCAATTATGAGAACAAAAATAACAAATAACCATCCACAAGCAAGACACCAAATTTACGTGGAAAACCCTCTAAAATTAAGAGGTAAAAACCACGGGTCAAACTCCGAATCTCCACTATATCACTAATAATGGGCTTACAATAATCCTCTCAAGTTTTATGCCCTAAAACTTGAGGTTACACAATAAATTGAGATAATACAAATTTACCTTTAATTAAGTTGAGAAACCTAATTAACTTCACCACCAAAAAATACCCCAAGCAATAAAGTCTTCAAGCTTTCAATTGAACGGAGATGATGGCGGATATCCACGAACAACAAACAGTAATTCTCTCAATTTATTCTTTTGGTATCTTATCACCAAGCTTCTCTATCTCATGTCTCAAATAAGACTCCCTCATAGCCTTATTTATAGTACTCTTCTTAATCCATTCCTATTATGGATTAGAAACAATTTATTCTCCTAATCAAATTAGGGATCACATCTCCTTGTCTTGGTCACCAACCACTCTAACAAGTAAATCCTTTTTCAACTTGGATTCCTTTCATGTAATCTCCAATTCCAATATTGCTTCCATTAACCCAATTTCTAATTGGATTAATATCAAGTATATAAACTCATTCTTTTCTATCTCGGATTCTATCTCATGGGTGAGGACCCACACCCAACAAAGATGGCCAACATGAGCAAAGGCTAAAATTAGTTGCTTATTATGGTATGATGAATGAAACATAAGTAGAGAACAAACTACTATAAATACCACAAACATTAGCCTCCAAATTCACACCAAAATTAATATCATTTCCTCTTCAATATTCCACAAACATTATCTGAACATGGATGTGAATATTCTTGCTTCATTTGGTTCTTTTTCAGCCAAAAATAATGCGGTTGTGCCGTCTGCAATTGTTCGACGCACAGCCAATTTCCATCCCAGCGTTTGGGGAGACCATTTTCTCGCATACACTAGCTCCGATCTCCTGGTAAGTAAATTAATTGTAGTATTTATTATGTTTTAAAATATAAGATCAACTTACAAAAAGGGTAAGAAGGAGACAATACAAAGAAGCGGCAAAGACAATTTATGAACAATCTAGAAGACTATTAAATTGGTTTAGTTTGTTAACAAGCACTTGTATGTTTATAGTTCCAAATATGATTTTGATCATTTATTTGGAACAAAACTAAAATTTATTTTGATCTTATATTTTGAAACAGACGAAGTATCATTATTAGTTCTTCCCTTTTTGAACTTTTAGATCCGGTAAATTCAGCCGTGGATTTAGGATTTAAATTATGTTCGAGTACCATTTATGTCGTTAAATATATTGGAGAAAATTAATAGAGTAGAGGTGTAATGAAAGAGATCATAATTATTAATTAATGTGGATCGTAGTGCACTAGACCAATCAATGTGTCTTCGGTATAAATATCATTAAGTTATGGATGGTCAATGGAAGCTAAAAAATGTGTAGTATTTTTACCTGTGTAGAGAATCGAAGCTCACACAGAGAAACAATTTCAACAACTAAAAGAACAAGTGAAGAAGATGCTATTGGCAGCTGCTGATGAGCCTCAACAACAACTCAACTTAATCGATGATATCCAATGATTAGGTGTTGCTTACCATTTCCAAGCTGAGATTGATACGGCATTACACCACCTGAATGCTACATTTGATAGTGAAAAACACGGTGATCTTCACACTCTAGCGCTTTGTTTTCGATTACTTAGGCAAAATGGATATAATGTATCTTCAGGTAATTCATTTCTCTTACCAAAAGTTGTCTATCATTAACGACATTTTATATCTTCATAAAACGCATTTTAACCACATTTGATATGTTTAATGTTAAGAACAGATGTGTTTCTCAAATTCAAGAACAATAACGGAGAATTCAAGGAGTACATAACGAAGGATGTAAGAGGAATGTTAAGCTTGTATGAAGCTGTAATCTATAATATATAGTATTATTTAATAATGCATATAAATATAATAATAATAAATTATGCAAAACAAAACAATTTATAAAATATAAATCCGAGTCCTTTGAATTCACAAAGTCTCCTTAAAGCAAATTTATTCCCCCACAGATGCTAAGGGTTAATTGAATAATTGCTTCCCAAGATAAAACGGATTTCAATTCTTAATTAGTAGCATTACAAAATTAAGAATTCATCGAACCAATTTCAATGTTATGTACCGAACTTACAGTAATTATGCATGTATATATGCAAACAATAATAATGCAGGCATAAAATAAAGTTAAAAATCTTACAACTTGCAGAGAAGTCAGGAAGAGTCCGGTTATATATACTGTGCAACGGAATATTTTTATACTCCAATGGAACTTATTTGCTGCAATGTAAAACGAAAAAAAAAAAAATTCCACAAAACTTTTTATAGTATACTGCAATGTTCCTTTTCCTTCTTTTCATACTCCTCATAACATGCACCCAACTTGTTTTATAGAAAACATTGTCAGTTTATTACAGTTTATTACCGTTGGAGGTAATAAAATTAATAAAAAATCTGATAAAATCTGATAATTAATTAAACATATTTTGTCCAAAAAAAAATAATAATAATATATATATAACATGACCCGACCCGACCCGGTCCGGTCTGTCAATTTTCTCATTCAATTCTTAATGGATTTGAACATATAAATATATATTTTATCAAATCCATTTCCAACAATCCCCCACATGAATGTAAAATTGGCTTGACAATATGCAAAATATGTTATGAATATGCAGACACTAGTTCGAGTACATGAGAAAAGATATTTCATCAGGTTAAGTAGCCTAGTGACTTTGAACTTACCCTAGTAAAATCTATCGGATTTACTCGGCTAATCAGTAGACTTGATGTCTTTGAACTGTCAGCTTTTTGTGTAAACCAAGACAATAGATTTCACAAAATATCTCTTCAGACATAATTGGTTCTCACGTTTGTGTTCATTTTGGCCTTGAAACACCTCTTGGTTCCGTAAGTATTTTAGAGAATTCAGCCTTCATAATTCTCACAGAAGTGGCCCCCTTCTTACTTACGTAGGTGACTTCTATCAAGAGTATCCTGCAATACCCCACTTGAACATATTTCAAGATATAAAAGTCATTAAAAGCGTAACTTATCCTGATTCTCGCGGCAGATGTGCACTGTCTTATAATAGGAATGGTTAGGAGTAAATATCTCCTCAGTGCTTTACTGAGTACTACATAGTTCGGTTTGCCCATTGAACCTAGATCTTGGGATCTCCAGTCAGCTAGGTTGGGTTGCCACTATGACGACTCTTATTTAAATAGTAGGCTTTAAACCCATTCCCCTCGATGATTTTTCCACTTGCTCTCTTGTTAAACCTTTCGTAAGCGGATCCGCAATATTATCTTTTGACTTTACATAGTCAATTGAGATAATTCCATTTGAGAGCAATTGTCTAACGGTATTATGTCTTCGTCGTATATGACGTGACTTACCGTTATATAAATGACTCTGTGCTCTTCCAATCGCTGATTGGCTATCACAGTGTATACATATAGCTGGCACAGGTTTTGACCAATTTGGAATATCCTCTAAGAAATTACGAAGCCACTCAGCTTCTTCTCCAGCTTTGTCTAACGCAATGAATTCTGATTCCATTGTAGACCTAGCAATACACGTTTGTTTTGAGGATTTCCAAGATACTGCTGCACCTCCAAGGGTAAAGACATATCCACTTGTGGATTTCGAGTCTTTATTGTCAGATATCCAATTCGCATCACTATATCCTTCCAATACTGCTGGATATCTTGCATAGTGCAGTCCATATTTTTGAGTATATTTTAGGTATCCTAAAACTCTCAAAATTGCTTTCCAGTGATCTTTACCTGGATTACTCGTATACCTACTTAGCTTACTTACCGAATAAGCTATATCTGGTCTAGTACAGTTCATGACGTACATTAAACTGCCTATTATACGAGAATATTCTAGTTGAGATATGCTATCACCTTCATTTTTAGCTAGATGAAGATTTATATCAACTGGGGTCTTATTTAGAATTATATTATACTTGTTAAATTTTTCAAGTATTTTCTCAATGTAATGAGATTGAGATAATATAATTCCATCAGAGGTTCTAGAAATCTTGATTCCTAAAATTATATCAGCAATCCCCAAGTCTTTCATGTCAAATCTATTTGACAACATACGTTTTGTTGAGTTGATAACTTCATTGTTGCTACCCATGATTAACATATCATCCACATAAAGACAAACAATGACATATTCCTTTTGAGTGCTTTTGACATAAACACATTTGTCACACTCATTGATTTTAAATCCATTTGATAACATAGCATTATCAAATTTCTCATGCCATTGTTTTGGTGCTTGTTTTAATCCATACAATGATTTAACAAGTTTACATACTTTCCTCTCTTGTCCAGGAGCAGTGAAACCTTCAGGTTGTTCCATATATATTTCTTCATCTAATTCACCATTTAAGAATGCAGTCTTTACATCCATTTGATGTATTTCAAGTCTATTTAAAGATGCTATTGCTATTAGCATTCGAATAGATGTAATTCTTGTAACAGGTGAATAAGTGTCGAAATAATCTAATCCTTCCTTTTGTCTATAGCCTTTAACAACAAGCCTTGCTTTGTATTTATCAATTGAGCCATCAGCTTTCAACTTCTTTTTGAAGATCCATTTATACCCTAAGGGTTTTGAACCAGGTGGAAGGTCCACCAATTCCCATGTATGATTTTGCATAATGGACTCAATTTCGCTATTTATTGCTTCTTTCCAATGAGAAGCATCTGGAGAGGATACTGCTTCCTTGTAGGTTCGAGGATCGTTTTCTAACAAAAATGTTAGAAAATCCGGACCAAAAGACGTTGAAGTCCTTGCTCTTTTGCTACGTCTAGGTTCATCCACTACAGACTCTTTGTCTATATTTTCAGGATTATCACTAGTAGCATCCAAAGGTCTTTTGTTTGAATTTGAATCATTATTTCCATTATATGGAAAAATATTCTCAAAAAATGATGCATCTCTTGATTCAATAAATGTATTAACATGAATATCGTTAATTTCAGATTTATGAACAAGAAAGCGATAAGCACTGCTGTTATTTGCATAACCAATGAAAACACAGTCAATCGTTTTTGGTCCTATCTTAACCTTTTTAGGTTTAGGAACCATCACTTTTGCTAGACACCCCCACACTCTTAAGTATTTATAGCAAGGTCTATGACCTTTCCATAATTCATAAGGGGTTTTGTGAGTTTTCTTATGAGGCACTTTGTTAAGAATATAATTGGCAGAAAGCAAAGCTTCCCCCCACAAATTCTGGGGTGCTCCAGAACTGTTCAACATAGCATTCATCATTTCTTTTAATGTTCGGTTCTTGCGTTCAGCAATACCGTTAGATTGAGGTGAATAAGGAGCTGTAGTTTGGTGAATAATACCATGAGTAGAGCAAATCTCTTCAAAAGGTGATTCATATTCACCACCTCTATCGCTTCTTATTGCTTTAATCTTTTTGCTAAGTTGATTTTCAACTTCATTTTTATAAAGTTGAAACATTTCTACGGCCTCATCTTTGCTTCTTAGCAAATATACATAACAATATCTTGTGCAATCATCAATAAAGGTTATGAAATATTTTTTCCCAACTCTAGTTTGCACAAACTTTAAGTCACATATGTCAGTGTGAATTAAATCTAGAGGTTCAGTTTTCCTTTCAACTGAGTGAAAGGGTAATCTTGTCATTTTTGATTCCACACAAATTTCACATTTATGTTTTAGATTAATATCAAATTTAGGCAAGAATTCTAAATTAATTAATCTACGCAAAGTATTATAATTAACATGTCCTAATCTAGCATGCCATATGTTTGAAGACTCTAACAAGTAAGCAGAAGAATTAATTTTATTATTATCAATAGACTTTGGTACAACAGTCATAACATTCATCTTAAAGAGCCCATCATTCATGTAGCCCTTTCCTACAAACATATCATTCTTAGTAAGTACAAACTTATCAGACACAAACACCAACTTAAAGCCATTCTTGCTCAGTAGTGACCCAGAAACTAGATTCTTGCGAATATCTGGCACATGAAGCACTTCATTCAAAGTCAGTTCTTTGCCAGATGTCATTTTCAGTACAATCTTTCCACGTCCTTGAACCTTTGAACTTGAGGAGTTTCCCATAAACAGTTGATCATCATTTTCTACTGGTTTGTAAGTAGAAAACATCCATTTGTTGGAACATATATGGCGAGTAGCTCCAGTGTCCACGTACCACTCTTTAGGATTTCCTACCAAGTTACATTCAGATATAACTGCACAAAGGTTCATGTCTGAAACATCTTCAGAAAGCTTCTCCAGTTCTGTCACATTTGCTTGAGACTTTTGTTCTTTCTTGAACTTCTTTGGCTTGCGACATTCATTTGATTTGTGTCCCGGAATACCACAATTGAAGCATTTGCCTTTGAATTTCTTTTTGGCCTTGAAAGCTTCTTTGCCTTCACGCTTCCTTTTGTTGTTGTTTGGCCTTTGTTCTACAACATTTGCCTTGGCTTCAATGAAATTCTTCCCACTTTTCTTCTCAGATCCTCGATTGTCCTCTTCAATCCTTAGTCGCACGATCAGTTCTTCAAGATTCATCTCTTTGCGTTTATGCTTCAGATAATTCTTGAAGTCTTTCCACGATGGTGGAAGTTTATCAATCATTGCTGCAACTTGGAATGAATCACTTAATGACATTCCTTCAGAATGAATGTCATGCAGAATTACTTGTAATTCTTGAACCTGAGTAATCACTGCTTTAGAATCTATCATTTTATAATCTAGAAATCTACCGACTATGAATTTTTTCATGCCAGCATCTTCAGTTTTATATTTTTTATCTAAAGATTCCCACAATTCTTTTGCAGTTTGGATTGTACAATACACATTATACAATGTGTTATCTAATCCATTCATCACATAGTTCCTGCAAAGAAAATCTGCATGTTTCCATGCATCAATAGCAGCCACTTTCTCCTTGTCAGTTTCCCCTTCAACAAGAGTAGGACAGTCCTCTTGTAGAAACCGAGCCAGATTCAATGTTGTGAGATAGAATAGCATTTTTTGTTGCCAACGCTTGAAATCAGTTCCATTGAACCTTTCAGGCTTTTCTCCATGAGACATACTCACGGCAGGAATGGTGCTTGTAGAAGCCATTTCTGTTATACAAATAAAGACTATCAATAATCAAAATAAATTTCTGTTTTAAAATAATTTGTATTCTAAAGTTGGACAAATTTTTGTTAAAATTCCAACACAAAGATAATTACACAATAATCACTTAGAATAATAACATAATGTAAACATCAATCAACATGTAATAAATATAATAACATGCAATGAACCTCTACTATACTGCACTAATTTATTTACTTACTATACAGTACAAGATAAATTCATTTATTATCAAAACGGACTAGATTTAAATAATTAATATAATATATGGATGAACGAATTATTGTCAAAATGAAATACTGTTTAACAGTAATCTATATACCGTAACTTAGTAATATTTGTTAACATGCAATGATGCAATCATTTTGCAGAATAACTTTTTGCATACTATCCATGCATTTTACTCATATACATATTATATCAAACATAATATTATATATCTACTTAACATGCAATTATTTTATATAATATACTAATATGCAAAATACAAAATGCATGCAACATTATTACATTCGGTAATAAAAAAAAAAAAAAAAAAAAAAAAAAATTACCGAACAGTCAAAACAATATGTAATTAAGGCAAAATAGTTATGCATACAACATGTTATATATTATGTTATAATTGATGTACTAGAATTATGTACACAAAATTTCTGTACTAGATGTTATATACATATATATATATATATATATATATTTAAACGACATGGAAATAACAGAATATAATATATGCAACAAAATTCAAAAATTATATCCTTAATATGTAATCTGACTAAATCCGAATTTTACCCAATATTAATAACAAGTTCTGTTCTTAATATGGAATTTTATTTCCTTTGACTAAAATAACAGAATATGTATTAACAAGTGATTGAAACTATCAATGAATTCAATTTTTTTTTTTTTTTTTTTTTTTTTTTTAAGGATTTGACATCAAACAGTAAGGAACTTGAGAAAATACATAATACTATGTAATACAATTTTGTTTAATTATTCTACCCACAGAAAATTCTAGTACATAAATTTTGTTTTGTTTCAAAACGATTTTCTGGTTTACATAAATAAACAGATAAAATAATACTACAATTACAGAATTGTAAATTTGCTTTAAGATTATAATCTATAATATATAGTATTATTTAATAATGCATATAAATATAATAATAATAAATTATGCAAAACAAAACAATTTATAAAATATAAATCCGAGTCCTTTGAATTCACAAAGTCTCCTTAAAGCAAATTTATTCCCCCACAGATGCTAAGGGTTAATTGAATAATTGCTTCCCAAGATAAA
This sequence comes from Panax japonicus, assembly GCA_020205505.1. Lineage (NCBI taxonomy): Eukaryota > Viridiplantae > Streptophyta > Magnoliopsida > Apiales > Araliaceae > Panax > Panax japonicus. Next base: position 82,344,220 of record CM035095.1, on the reverse strand, counting down.
ACGGATTTCAATTCTTAATTAGTAGCATTACAAAATTAAGAATTCATCGAACCAATTTCAATGTTATGTACCGAACTTACAGTAATTATGCATGTATATATGCAAACAATAATAATGCAGGCATAAAATAAAGTTAAAAATCTTACAACTTGCAGAGAAGTCAGGAAGAGTCCGGTTATATATACTGTGCAACGGAATATTTTTATACTCCAATGGAACTTATTTGCTGCAATGTAAAACGAAAAAAAAAAAAATTCCACAAAACTTTTTATAGTATACTGCAATGTTCCTTTTCCTTCTTTTCATACTCCTCATAACATGCACCCAACTTGTTTTTATAGAAAACATTGTCAGTTTATTACAGTTTATTACCGTTGGAGGTAATAAAATTAATAAAAAATCTGATAAAATCTGATAATTAATTAAACATATTTTGTCCAAAAAAAAATAATAATAATATATATATAACATGACCCGACCCGACCCGGTCCGGTCTGTCAATTTTCTCATTCAATTCTTAATGGATTTGAACATATAAATATATATTTTATCAAATCCATTTCCAACAATCCCCCACATGAATGTAAAATTGGCTTGACAATATGCAAAATATGTTATGAATATGCAGACACTAGTTCGAGTACATGAGAAAAGATATTTCATCAGGTTAAGTAGCCTAGTGACTTTGAACTTACCCTAGTAAAATCTATCGGATTTACTCGGCTAATCAGTAGACTTGATGTCTTTGAACTGTCAGCTTTTTGTGTAAACCAAGACAATAGATTTCACAAAATATCTCTTCAGACATAATTGGTTCTCACGTTTGTGTTCATTTTGGCCTTGAAACACCTCTTGGTTCCGTAAGTATTTTAGAGAATTCAGCCTTCATAATTCTCACAGAAGTGGCCCCCTTCTTACTTACGTAGGTGACTTCTATCAAGAGTATCCTGCAATACCCCACTTGAACATATTTCAAGATATAAAAGTCATTAAAAGCGTAACTTATCCTGATTCTCGCGGCAGATGTGCACTGTCTTATAATAGGAATGGTTAGGAGTAAATATCTCCTCAGTGCTTTACTGAGTACTACATAGTTCGGTTTGCCCATTGAACCTAGATCTTGGGATCTCCAGTCAGCTAGGTTGGGTTGCCACTATGACGACTCTTATTTAAATAGTAGGCTTTAAACCCATTCCCCTCGATGATTTTTCCACTTGCTCTCTTGTTAAACCTTTCGTAAGCGGATCCGCAATATTATCTTTTGACTTTACATAGTCAATTGAGATAATTCCATTTGAGAGCAATTGTCTAACGGTATTATGTCTTCGTCGTATATGACGTGACTTACCGTTATATAAATGACTCTGTGCTCTTCCAATCGCTGATTGGCTATCACAGTGTATACATATAGCTGGCACAGGTTTTGACCAATTTGGAATATCCTCTAAGAAATTACGAAGCCACTCAGCTTCTTCTCCAGCTTTGTCTAACGCAATGAATTCTGATTCCATTGTAGACCTAGCAATACACGTTTGTTTTGAGGATTTCCAAGATACTGCTGCACCTCCAAGGGTAAAGACATATCCACTTGTGGATTTCGAGTCTTTATTGTCAGATATCCAATTCGCATCACTATATCCTTCCAATACTGCTGGATATCTTGCATAGTGCAGTCCATATTTTTGAGTATATTTTAGGTATCCTAAAACTCTCAAAATTGCTTTCCAGTGATCTTTACCTGGATTACTCGTATACCTACTTAGCTTACTTACCGAATAAGCTATATCTGGTCTAGTACAGTTCATGACGTACATTAAACTGCCTATTATACGAGAATATTCTAGTTGAGATATGCTATCACCTTCATTTTTAGCTAGATGAAGATTTATATCAACTGGGGTCTTATTTAGAATTATATTATACTTGTTAAATTTTTCAAGTATTTTCTCAATGTAATGAGATTGAGATAATATAATTCCATCAGAGGTTCTAGAAATCTTGATTCCTAAAATTATATCAGCAATCCCCAAGTCTTTCATGTCAAATCTATTTGACAACATACGTTTTGTTGAGTTGATAACTTCATTGTTGCTACCCATGATTAACATATCATCCACATAAAGACAAACAATGACATATTCCTTTTGAGTGCTTTTGACATAAACACATTTGTCACACTCATTGATTTTAAATCCATTTGATAACATAGCATTATCAAATTTCTCATGCCATTGTTTTGGTGCTTGTTTTAATCCATACAATGATTTAACAAGTTTACATACTTTCCTCTCTTGTCCAGGAGCAGTGAAACCTTCAGGTTGTTCCATATATATTTCTTCATCTAATTCACCATTTAAGAATGCAGTCTTTACATCCATTTGATGTATTTCAAGTCTATTTAAAGATGCTATTGCTATTAGCATTCGAATAGATGTAATTCTTGTAACAGGTGAATAAGTGTCGAAATAATCTAATCCTTCCTTTTGTCTATAGCCTTTAACAACAAGCCTTGCTTTGTATTTATCAATTGAGCCATCAGCTTTCAACTTCTTTTTGAAGATCCATTTATACCCTAAGGGTTTTGAACCAGGTGGAAGGTCCACCAATTCCCATGTATGATTTTGCATAATGGACTCAATTTCGCTATTTATTGCTTCTTTCCAATGAGAAGCATCTGGAGAGGATACTGCTTCCTTGTAGGTTCGAGGATCGTTTTCTAACAAAAATGTTAGAAAATCCGGACCAAAAGACGTTGAAGTCCTTGCTCTTTTGCTACGTCTAGGTTCATCCACTACAGACTCTTTGTCTATATTTTCAGGATTATCACTAGTAGCATCCAAAGGTCTTTTGTTTGAATTTGAATCATTATTTCCATTATATGGAAAAATATTCTCAAAAAATGATGCATCTCTTGATTCAATAAATGTATTAACATGAATATCGTTAATTTCAGATTTATGAACAAGAAAGCGATAAGCACTGCTGTTATTTGCATAACCAATGAAAACACAGTCAATCGTTTTTGGTCCTATCTTAACCTTTTTAGGTTTAGGAACCATCACTTTTGCTAGACACCCCCACACTCTTAAGTATTTATAGCAAGGTCTATGACCTTTCCATAATTCATAAGGGGTTTTGTGAGTTTTCTTATGAGGCACTTTGTTAAGAATATAATTGGCAGAAAGCAAAGCTTCCCCCCACAAATTCTGGGGTGCTCCAGAACTGTTCAACATAGCATTCATCATTTCTTTTAATGTTCGGTTCTTGCGTTCAGCAATACCGTTAGATTGAGGTGAATAAGGAGCTGTAGTTTGGTGAATAATACCATGAGTAGAGCAAATCTCTTCAAAAGGTGATTCATATTCACCACCTCTATCGCTTCTTATTGCTTTAATCTTTTTGCTAAGTTGATTTTCAACTTCATTTTTATAAAGTTGAAACATTTCTACGGCCTCATCTTTGCTTCTTAGCAAATATACATAACAATATCTTGTGCAATCATCAATAAAGGTTATGAAATATTTTTTCCCAACTCTAGTTTGCACAAACTTTAAGTCACATATGTCAGTGTGAATTAAATCTAGAGGTTCAGTTTTCCTTTCAACTGAGTGAAAGGGTAATCTTGTCATTTTTGATTCCACACAAATTTCACATTTATGTTTTAGATTAATATCAAATTTAGGCAAGAATTCTAAATTAATTAATCTACGCAAAGTATTATAATTAACATGTCCTAATCTAGCATGCCATATGTTTGAAGACTCTAACAAGTAAGCAGAAGAATTAATTTTATTATTATCAATAGACTTTGGTACAACAGTCATAACATTCATCTTAAAGAGCCCATCATTCATGTAGCCCTTTCCTACAAACATATCATTCTTAGTAAGTACAAACTTATCAGACACAAACACCAACTTAAAGCCATTCTTGCTCAGTAGTGACCCAGAAACTAGATTCTTGCGAATATCTGGCACATGAAGCACTTCATTCAAAGTCAGTTCTTTGCCAGATGTCATTTTCAGTACAATCTTTCCACGTCCTTGAACCTTTGAACTTGAGGAGTTTCCCATAAACAGTTGATCATCATTTTCTACTGGTTTGTAAGTAGAAAACATCCATTTGTTGGAACATATATGGCGAGTAGCTCCAGTGTCCACGTACCACTCTTTAGGATTTCCTACCAAGTTACATTCAGATATAACTGCACAAAGGTTCATGTCTGAAACATCTTCAGAAAGCTTCTCCAGTTCTGTCACATTTGCTTGAGACTTTTGTTCTTTCTTGAACTTCTTTGGCTTGCGACATTCATTTGATTTGTGTCCCGGAATACCACAATTGAAGCATTTGCCTTTGAATTTCTTTTTGGCCTTGAAAGCTTCTTTGCCTTCACGCTTCCTTTTGTTGTTGTTTGGCCTTTGTTCTACAACATTTGCCTTGGCTTCAATGAAATTCTTCCCACTTTTCTTCTCAGATCCTCGATTGTCCTCTTCAATCCTTAGTCGCACGATCAGTTCTTCAAGATTCATCTCTTTGCGTTTATGCTTCAGATAATTCTTGAAGTCTTTCCACGATGGTGGAAGTTTATCAATCATTGCTGCAACTTGGAATGAATCACTTAATGACATTCCTTCAGAATGAATGTCATGCAGAATTACTTGTAATTCTTGAACCTGAGTAATCACTGCTTTAGAATCTATCATTTTATAATCTAGAAATCTACCGACTATGAATTTTTTCATGCCAGCATCTTCAGTTTTATATTTTTTATCTAAAGATTCCCACAATTCTTTTGCAGTTTGGATTGTACAATACACATTATACAATGTGTTATCTAATCCATTCATCACATAGTTCCTGCAAAGAAAATCTGCATGTTTCCATGCATCAATAGCAGCCACTTTCTCCTTGTCAGTTTCCCCTTCAACAAGAGTAGGACAGTCCTCTTGTAGAAACCGAGCCAGATTCAATGTTGTGAGATAGAATAGCATTTTTGTTGCCAACGCTTGAAATCAGTTCCATTGAACCTTTCAGGCTTTTCTCCATGAGACATACTCACGGCAGGAATGGTGCTTGTAGAAGCCATTTCTGTTATACAAATAAAGACTATCAATAATCAAAATAAATTTCTGTTTTAAAATAATTTGTATTCTAAAGTTGGACAAATTTTTGTTAAAATTCCAACACAAAGATAATTACACAATAATCACTTAGAATAATAACATAATGTAAACATCAATCAACATGTAATAAATATAATAACATGCAATGAACCTCTACTATACTGCACTAATTTATTTACTTACTATACAGTACAAGATAAATTCATTTATTATCAAAACGGACTAGATTTAAATAATTAATATAATATATGGATGAACGAATTATTGTCAAAATGAAATACTGTTTAACAGTAATCTATATACCGTAACTTAGTAATATTTGTTAACATGCAATGATGCAATCATTTTGCAGAATAACTTTTTGCATACTATCCATGCATTTTACTCATATACATATTATATCAAACATAATATTATATATCTACTTAACATGCAATTATTTTATATAATATACTAATATGCAAAATACAAAATGCATGCAACATTATTACATTCGGTAATAAAAAAAAAAAAAAAAAAAAAAAAAAAATTACCGAACAGTCATTCATGGACTTAACAGATCCATTCATAAGGGAATAAATAGGCTAGAAGCGAGGCATTACATTTCTATCTACCATGAATTATATGATTCACATAATGAACTTCTACTACATTTTGCAAAATTTGACTTCAACCTATTGCAAAAAGTTCATCAAGGGGAGCTAAGCTATATTACCAGGTATGCGTAGCAGAAGATGATTTTGGAGTTTATGTATTTAAACCAACTCATCTTGTATCATAAACTATAAGTTTCAACCGGTGTGACTTAAAAAATATTTTTAAAAAATTACTTATTATATACGTACCATATATAATGGGACGTACTCACGTACAAGAACTTTACTTACGCAGCGTGTGTGAACTTCCCATACGCACCATAATGGTGCCTGCAATGTCTTTATTAAAAATGGCATTCCTCCAATATTTCAATGAACGGTACATGATGTATATATATATATATATATATATATATACACACACGGTTCGGATCTTAAGTTCACCCCTTATACATATACTTTTAGTGACGCTATATGTTGTCCGTCGCTAAAAGTATAGACGACGGTTGTATGACCGAACCGTCGCCGGATCCGTCGCTAAAGGGGGATGAGCTCGGGTGAGTTGAATAAGGGGTGAGCTTAAGATCCGGACTATATATATATATATATATATATTAAGGTCATTAATTAACAAAGCTAGCTAGACTTGATGACTAGGGGTTGTACAAGACAATTAAGTTCAATATAAATAATGTGAATTTCAGGTGGTGGAAAGATTTAAACTTTGCAGAGAACTTCCTTTTGCAAGAGATAGAGTGGTGGAGTGCTACTTTTGGATATTAGGGGTGTATTTTGAACCCGAATACCTCTTGGCACGAAGAATACTGACAAAAGTAATTGCCATGACATCAATTATGGATGACATATATGATGTGTATGGTACCCTCGAAGAACTTGTACTCTTCACGGATGCAATTGAAAGGTACAAGCTCCGATGCATGGTGCAATTAAGTCTGTAAATTTAATTCTCTTTTGTATAAATTAATCAATAATAGTTCAGATGGGATATCAATGCCTTAGATCAGCTACCAGGATACATGAAGGTTTGTTATCGGGCTCTCTTAGATGTTTATAGTGAAATGGAGGAAGAGCTGGCCATTGCAGGTAGACCATCATACGGTGTTCGATATGCAAAAGATGAGGCAAGTGGCCTACGATATAATTAATTACATTTAGTTACACGTGCGGTTGATATAGTTACAACCCTTCATTAAGCCTATCAATCATAATTATTTATTGTTCATTTTTCCATTTTCAGATGAAAAGACTAGTTAGATCATACCTTGACGAAGCGAAGTGGTTTAACGAAGGCTACATTCCAACATTAGAAGAGTATTTGAAGGTGACAATTGTATCTTCAACCATTATAATGTTTGCAACCACTTCCTTTGTAGGAATGGGGGATTTGGCTACCCGGGAGGCATTTGAATGGGTGTCTAATAACCCTTTACTAGTTAGAGCTTCATCCATAATTGGCAGACTCGCAGATGACATGGCGGGACATGAGGTATGAATTTATATCAAATATATATAGTTTTACTTATAGCTGCTAGTCGATATAATTCAATTTTCAAAATTACATATCTATCGATTCAAGTTGACAGTATTTATAGGGCTGAATTACATATCTATCGATTAAAATTCAATTTTCAAAACAATATTTATAGGGCTGAATTACATATCTATCGATTCAAGTTGACAGTCAAATGCAAAGTAGCCTCTCAAGTAGCCTCAATTTGTTTTGTGGCAGTTTTTTTCCCAATTTCAACTCATGTGTTTGTTGCATGCATTTTAATGAGGGTATAATCAATTGTTTCTTTGAAGTACTTGAAACCTCTCTCACAGCCTGATACTGCGCCCCCCCCCCCCCTATAGGAAATTTTATATAATGCTCTATATTTGGAGGAACAAATGTGTAATTCAACCTATATATAATTTCACATTATAAAGTGACATGAAATTTCTAACATATTATTACTTCTAATTTAACTAGATTAAGTAATACCATGCCATGAGCAGTACATTCACGCTGTATGTTTGGAAAATGAAAGTTTTTCTGAAATGTGTCATTTTACAAATGCATCTTTCTTTATGTGTAATTTTACAAATCCAATTAAATATCATGCCATGACCAGTACTTCAAAATTTAAGTTTTTGCACTTAAGAATTTACATAATATATTCCTTAAATATATTTGTAGATTGAGCAGGAAAGAGGAGACGTAGCGTCAGCAGTTGAGTGCTGCATGAAACAATATGGAGCTTCAAAGCAAGATGTTTATGCTAAACTTCGTAAACAAATTAAAAATGCATGGAAGGATATGAACAAGGAAGTCCTCCATCCAATGGTAGTCCCAATGCCCCTTGGCACAAGAGTTTTCAATCTGGCATGTGTCTCAAATCTTTTCTACGAAGATTTTGATGGCTACTCGAATTCAAAAGGCAGGACCAAAGATTTTATAACCTCGATTCTCATTGATCCTGTTCCAGTATAATGTTGAAATTTAATTGGATTGTTTGTGTTGTTTTAGTCTTGAAGTTATGTATTCGAATAAAGTGTTTTTATCCCTTACTCCGTTCCTTAATAGGTCGTTTTAGACTTGTGCACAAATATTAAGGTAATTATTGTATAGCATTAACTATAATATCAATTGTCTATATTGTCCTTATATCGGAAGAAGATATTGTTATTTATTAGACAAAAAATAGTGAGAGAACTAAAGTTACATTTAATACTTAGGGTAATATTGGAAAGTAAGCAATTAAGCTTACTTGAAATTCTCAAATGACTTATATTAAGGAATAAAAAAATTTCTCTAAAACGACTTATATTAAGGAACGGAGGGAGTATATACTACCATACCATGCCATGCCTATTTTAGTCTTGAAGTTATTAGAGCATCTCCAACAGATGGACTATCTGCTGGGCTATATTTAGTCAATAGATGTCCTTTAGTCTTTGATCCTTCCAGCAGATGGACTATCATGTGGACTATCCCGTGGACTATAATATAAAAAGATTAAAATAATTAATAAATTCAAAAAAACTCAAATATAATAAAAAATAATATAATACATAGGAGGACCGTAATTTTCCATCTAAAAAATAAATTAAAGAAATATTATCAATAAAAAAATAAAAATCAAATATAATAAAAATATAAATTATTATTAACAAAATACTTATATAATTGTTTAAGATTGAAGTATTTGATTGATAAATAGGTAAAATATATTAAATTATTATGCATATTTATAAATTTTTAAAATTTTATTTGTTACTTTTTTTTATTAGACTTCATCTTCTTTGACCGTTTGTTTCCTTCTTTTCCTTCATAATCCCCCTTTTCCTTCATTACCATCTCCCTTCTCCTTCTTCCTCATCAACATCTCTCCTATTTAAATATATTAAAAATTATAGTCCATCAGTTTTGATTCCTTGATATAGTCGTTTTACCTTGCCGAAAAATTGGATGGACTATATTTAGTCCATCTACTGAAGCGAGATATGTATTCCTAGACTAGAATTTGTGACTCCGGCACTGCTGGAGATGCTCTTATGTATCGAAATAAAGTGTTTTTATCATTGGATAAGAATTCTAGAAGTACTGGAGTGTAGTCAGTAGTCAGTAGTCAATAGGCTCTGTTGTGTTGTTAAACCGGACATATTAGATTAAGTAATATCAAAGCAAGATGAGATGTTATATGTAATACCCCAACTTTTATGGATAAAGATTAATTTTCTTTAAAATATTATTTTTGAATATTATGGCGTGGATTTGATATAATGTTATTGTTGTGGGTAATATTTATAAATTTTGCAAAATAAGCAAGTTGTTGTAAAATATTCGTTTGGTCGGAGAATATTCTTTTTGTTGGAGAATATTCGTACGACGACACAATCATTGGTGGACCCCACAACAAAATTATTGTCAGAGTTAGAAAACGACAAAATTATCTTTTTATAAAAATAACGGCGGAAGTTTTACCGTTAACTGTTGATATACCCAGTAATAAAAGTACAGTAATACGCGTGGTTGTATAGTAGCACACGATATTAATTATTGATGCTTACGTAAGAAGTCACTCAGTTATACTCAATTATTGCTACAATAATTCCTGCATCATATCTCTTATATTATTGATTCAATTATTGTCATAGTATATTTATTCATTCCTTGGTGTAAATTATATCATTAAGTTATGGATGGTCAATGGAAGCTAAAAAATTAATAAAGTACATGTGTAATGTGTAATATATCATTAAGTTATGGATGGTCAATGGAAGCTAAAATATGTGTAGTATTTTTATCTGTGTAGAGAACCGATGATGACACTGAAACAATTTCAACAACTAAAAGAACAAGTGAAGATGTTTTGCATCGATTACATGTAATATTTTTTATATCTAATACAATAAAAAATTATACAAACTTATCACGATAAAATTAATGTCAACTTCACTCTAACGGATTACATTAATTGCACAATCATGCATGGCAGCACGGGCTTGTTGATTGATGAAATTGAGTGCGTGGTGGCGGCCATATAAAAGTAAAAAAATAATAATTCAATAACCTAACGAAACATATTAAAATAATGCTATTATAACATAAAAAAAGGTCAGATAATACTCACATACACACATATGCATACTGCGGGCCCCACATATCAGGCGGGCCCACAATATTCATATGTATGTGAACATTATCTGACCTTTTTTTATGTGATATCAACATTATTGAAACCATTATACTATAGCTTTGATCAAAAGGTAAAATAAATTAGTTTATACCATTATACTCGACCTTTTCGTCCAATATATTGCAGTGATTCTTTTGAAATTTGGAAAGAATGTAAAAGGAGAGCTAGTCTGGGGCACACAAGCATGCATGCTGTTAACAATTGTTATTTTATTTTTCGAAAATATATGTATACATTTATCATACATTAAAACCAATGAAACCTTGCAATCAAATAAATCCGCAATCCAATGTAAATTCTTTTATCCTTAAAAATTGTCACTTTAGAATGCATCTCTAGTTATGGATGGCCAATTACTAATTAAAAATACTTGTGTAGAGAGCCGATGATGATACAGAGGGCAAATGTCAACTACTAAAAGAGGAAGTGAAGAAGATGCTATTGGCAGCTACCGACAAGCCACAAAAACTACTCAACTTAATTTCTGATATCCAACTATTAGGTGTGGCTTACCATTTTGAAGCTGAGATTGATGCGGCATTACAACACGTGAATGCCACCTTTCATGAATATGTTGCTAGCAAAAAAGACCATGACCTTCACTTTGTATCACTTTGTTTTCGATTACTTAGGCAAGATGGACATCATGTCTCTTCTGGTAAGTCATTTGGCTCTTGAATCAATCAATTTTATGCATACTTATTAGGCAAATATTAGGAATAGTAATTAATAACCATATTAGAAAAAAAAATCACTATATAAGAGCAACTTACTAAAAATGTATAAGGAACGGAGATGGCTTATTTTCTTCCTAAATGAGGCAGTAACTTGTATATTTATACTTGGAAATTAAAGTCCATTTACTACAAAACTGAAAATCCCTATTTATAATTTGGAACCAACGGAGTATATTGTACCCGCATGCAATTAATTGTTGGAAACATGCATAAACCAGATGTGTTCCGCAAATTCAAGGACAATGATGGGAAATTCAAGGAGTGCTTGACGAAGGATGTGCGAGGAATGTTAAGCTTGTTTGAAGCAACACATCTTAGGGTTCACGGAGAAGATATACTTGAAGAAGCACTTGCATTCACCACCTCTCAACTTCACCGTCTCAAATCTCACTTACAAAATCATCCTCTTGCGGCCCATGTTACTCATGCACTTAAGATGCCCATCCGCAAGGGTTTAACAAGGCTGGAAGCCAGGCGTTACATATCCATTTATCATGAACATGATTCACATGATAAAGTGCTCTTAGAATTTGCAAAATTAGACTTTAACCAATTGCAAAAAGTTCATCAAGGAGAGCTAAGCTATATTACCAGGTACATATATATATATATATTAATCGTTAGGGTTGTAAAAGATAGTTAACTTCAGTATGAATAATTTGAATTTCAGGTGGTGGAAATATTTAAATTTTGCAGAGAAACTGCCTTTTGCAAGAGATAGAATGGTGGAGTGCTACTTTTGGACATTAGGGGTTTATTTTGAGCCACAATACCTCCTAGCCCGAAGATTAATGACAGACAATTTCAATGTTATCGATTATTGATGACATATATGACGCTTTTGGTACTTTCGAAGAACTTGTGATCTTCACGGATGCAATTGAAAGGTACGCTTATGGTAGTTTCAAAGAACTTGTGAACTTGTGCTCTTCACGGATGAAGTGTAAAATTATTCCCTATGTCATGTTGTTGTCTTTGAGTTTGACTAATTAGCAAATCTCTCCCTCAAAGGTACAATAATTATTGGAAGAATTAAACTTTCTAAGGTATAGTTAGTGTTGCAAAATTGATCAAAAAGTATGATTTTGCAGTACTAATTGAGTGAGTTTTTCGGCTAATACCTAAACTTGTGGACCAAAAGTTCACAAGTAGCATAAATTAATTGAGGGGACAACTTTGCATTTTAGTCTATTCAATGTCTGATAGAAAAATCCTAGTTTTGTAAGTTAATTTTCTTACATATATGAAATCAATAAATGTTTAGGTGGGATATTAGTGCATTAGATCAGCTACCAGTATACATGAGACTTTGTTATCAAGCTCTCTTAGATGTCTATACTGAAATGGAGGAAGAAATGGCCAGGGCAGGAAGACCATTATACCGTGTTCACTATGCAAAATATGAGGTGAGTCACATATAAGCTAGTCATGAAATTTATTCAGCAATTAAATTATAAAATTTATATCAATTTTTAAACACTAATATTATTTTATTTTCTTAAACAATTTCAGCTCAAAAGATTAGTTAAAGCATACTTTGAATAAGCTAAATGGCTTCACAAAGGCTACATTCCAACAATGGAGGAGTATATGGAGGTGGCACTCGTAACAGCAGGTTATATGATGCTATCAACCACTTCCTTTGTCGGAATGACGGACTTGGCAACCAAGGAGGCTTTCGAATGGGTATCTATAGATCCTTTAATTGTTAGGGCTTCGTCTGTGATTGGCAGACTCGCTGACGACATTGTGGGGCATGAGGTATATATATATACTAGCTATAACCCGTGCCTGAAGGCACGACATAACAAAAAACTAAATTTAAAATCAAAAAATATTACATTATCTAAAAACATACATACTCAATCACCGAGCTAGAATCTATTACAGAGACCCAATATATTTCATACAAGTACCAAAACCTTTTTTGACAATAGAAATTGGAACAACTTTACAAAGAGGAGATTATTGGTCTTTTTAAACTGACCGGTGATAGCCACAATGCTGCAGCAAATCGAACTTTTGGGGCATAAAGTACAGTCTCCCCATCATAATCTTCCTCTAGCTTTCTATAAATCTCTTTGTCACTTTTTCCAAAGCGAATTTCATCACGAATTAACTTAAGCAACAATGCAAGCATAATCAGCATATAGGTTTTTAATTACAAGAAGGACAAACAAGGGAAACATATGATATGAAATGAGAGGAGAAGATGAACTGATAATCAAAATTCATTTGAAAAATAGGTTAAATACGAAAACAAAATCGGTAGGAACTAAATAGAGTTTAAACAAACTATCAGTAATTGTTCATTATTTAGTCATTCCTTAACATTTGTAGCATCCAAAATAAAAAATACTTGGGTTCTATTCGAATGTCTTAACCAACTTGCCAAGACAATCTTTCATACAGTAGTAAGCATCCAGGGATAGATTCAGCTTCACTTCCAAAGTCATTTTGACTCAAACTTAAGAACATGTATTGTCATTCCAAGAAAAAGATTCAGCTTCAGTTGATATGAAGGTAGCAGAACTGATTTGGCGCGACCGAAAATCCCCTTTCACACGACTCATAAGAAAAAGATGGCGCTTCTACATGGTGAGTAAGGAGGGTAAAGATGATCAAGTGGGAATTCAGGGAAGTCATGAACATAACAATATGAAAGGCCATCAAAGACTACAAACAATCAAATAATCCAAATCTGACGTAGCAATTCTGACCATTTTATACTCGAATAACACTCCTTTTGAGTTATTTTAGGGAAAAAAGTGGGGGGGGAGACATTATCCAAATATTTCAAGATTTTCAAAGCTAAGAATGTATTTAGTATATGTTAAATAGGGTATCAAATAACAAATACAATGTCAAGCTTCATATCAAAGCATCCAATGTCATTGTTTTCGCCTGCACCTATATGCATACAATAACAATAAATAAGATTAGGTCTAAAAAAAGGGTTACCTTCCTTAGGAGAATGACAACATCAGCTTAAGAGTCTTCAATGGACTAACTGCCACATTCTGTGCACCGAACATTATGGCTAATATTTCTTGCTCGCGCATCCACCACTTGCGAATTATTTATCTCATTCACTTCACTCCCCATCCCTATAACAACAATGTCAACACTCCAATTTTGTTGCAATTATACAAATAAGCAAATAATTAAAGCAAGACTTTAATCTTCAATAACATAATAACCTCCTAACCCCCGATGAAGCATTTTATCAAATAGTTACTCGGCCCTATGAAATGTCATCTCTACGCTGATAAACCAAGACTATTGATACTGAGTATAAGTTGTTGATATGTTTGGGATCATGGTATCAACAGTGATGGAAACTAATTATAAAAAATTCGGGTTCCTTTTTTACAGAGCAAAGCAACAAATATATAATGGAAATGGAGGAAAGGAAAAGGTAGAAGAAATTACCTTGATGTGTATTGTGAACAGATACCATGTAGTAAGAACAATAGTGGAGTAGTATTCTTTCTTTATATTGCGACTGACATGTTACATTACTGTTGTGAAAAGAAAGTGTTAATAATCTAGACACAAATTGAATTACACCCTGCAGTGTGAATAAAAGAGAAAAGGAATTACAAAGTACAGAACAGAACTCTTGGACTTCACAAACCCGGAGCTCCAGGTTTGACAATCCAAGCCTGCCTTGCAGAGTCTTTCTTCTTGTCAATTGCATCAGAGAGCGGGGATTCCCTTTCCAAAACCTGAAACAGAACCAATCTTAAGCTAAGATATGCAATTCTAACCTCAAAATCTTTCTAGGCTTTACATTTTAAGCTAACAATAAATGAACCAAAATCCCATCAAATCTAAATTCCCTGCATTAAGATCCATAAATACATATACATACTGCAAAGAGCCACAATGATTAGCGATACCAAAAATTAATGTTTTAACTATAGATCCAATTCGTACTCAAATCATTTTCTTCCCGTGAACTATAATTACACTAAAAAATCCATTTAAAAACATAATAATAAACCACAAACATAAATTACCTGTGCCAAATGAGACCTAGAATAGCGGTGACGGAACGAACGGTGACCATCTCAAAAAGCATAGCGGAGGACCCACAACACCGACCAGTGCTTGTAAAATGGTATCCGAACAACAGCCACCAGTGAGAGTAGGACCCACAACACCGGCTGCAGCCACTCTTGCCATTCCGACGATATGTGGCGGAGGTATCCGCCTCGTAGCGCCGTCCACCACGACGCCCGTGGCGGCGATGACCTCATGGACGCTCGTGAAATGGAGCTTGGGGTTTTGAAGGAAAGTTTGAAGGAGAGAGAAAATGATAATTTTCTTGAACTGATACTTCCACACCTTGAGCTGTTCTATGCTTTGGATCGTACATTAGGGGCTGGGTACGAAGAAGAGGAGGGTTGAGAGATAAGAGATTTGAACTGTGTGTGTAAGATCAGATAAGAGGGTTTGAATAGATATAGATAGAGAGATATAGGGTTTGAATTGTGTGAGTTTGAACAGAGGGAGAGGCATAAGAGGGTTTAAAATTTGAATACCGGAGATTGAGAGAGTTGCTGATGTGTATTTGGATGGGACATTTATCTTTTTTTCTCTCTCTGCTCTATTTTATATTATATATATATATATATATATATATATATATATATATGGGAAAAATGTATGTACACAGCTGTGTATTACACAGTAGGCTATTACGACGGTTTTTTGGGCTATAGCGACGATTTCACCTGTCGTCATAGCTATTCTGGGCTATGGCGACAGTTTACCGTCGCTATAGCCCAAAAAATCTGTCGCCAAAGCCTTACTGTGTAATACACAGCTGTGTATATACATATAGCCCTATATATATATATATATATATATATATATATATATATATATATATATATATATATGGGAGCGATCCATAGCATCTATATGCTATGGGATAAAAAGTGGCATATAGGCTCTAATCCGTTCGTTTTATTGATGAAAGGCTGAGATTATATTTGGGCTTACACCGTCCGCTAGTATTACTAGCGGACGCAATTAGTATAAATTTTAGACACTTAAGACCCTCCAGTTTACCCTCCAATGGACCAAAATAGACCCAATATTAACAGAGTCCGCTAGTAATACTAGCCGACGAAAAGACCATGACTTCTTCCTATTTATTAAACTTGAGCTGCAATTACAACACAGACACAATAATCAACACAGACACAGACGCAATTATACGGAAGGCACAACATGTATGGATAACATGTTTTTTAATGCATGATTTAAAAGCAATCTGTTAATGCATTGGACCACTTGATGTATGAAAACAACCTTCAAATATGATTACATTCAACAGCTTTACGAATAGCTGCACATGCTTAATTTAACAGAAGGAAAATGCCCATGCTTTATTTGTAAATTTTGTTGAAAAATTTCTTATAATAGTTCGACAGTTTCTAGTTCACTGAAGATATATGAGTGGAGTTAATAAGAACTAAAATTGTAAGAAATTAACTTACTCCTGCTCAATGACAATGCCTGCAACATAAAAGCCACAATGAGAGAGAAGATATCAAATTATGCATTGCAACTGTCAGAGATATGATTTATGATCTGAAAAAAATATTAAGA
Source organism: Panax japonicus (assembly GCA_020205505.1). Classification (NCBI taxonomy): domain Eukaryota; kingdom Viridiplantae; phylum Streptophyta; class Magnoliopsida; order Apiales; family Araliaceae; genus Panax; species Panax japonicus. Next base: position 82,327,439 of record CM035095.1, on the reverse strand, counting down.
ATAATTTCCCAACTTGTCAATATTTCTTGTTGAAAAAAAAATACCTCCAACCATTCCCGAGCTCCTACAGGCTCCCATGTTGATAAGCCACCATTTTTGCTCTGAAAATCATCATTTTATTAATAAAGTTAGAACTTACTGATTGATGTTGTATATCAAGTCAGTGATCTAGCGGATTCAGTAGCCAAAGTTGGACAACAAAATGATTTTTTTCACCATGCATGGATGTTCTAAAATATTTAAGTATACAACTTTAGTGTTTCAAGCATTCGTGTGTGTTCTTGTAAATATATATGTATTAGGTCACCTTTCACACAAAATTTTAAGTCCGCTAGTATTACTAGCGGAACCTGTACTACACATCTATTGGAGGGTAAACTGGAGGGTCTTAAGTGTCCAGAATTTATACTAATTGCGTCCGCTAGTAATACTAGCGGACGGTATAAGCCCAAATCTGATCGCAGCCTTTCATCAATAAAACGTACGGATTAGAGACTATATGCCACTTTTTATCCCATAACATATAGATGCTATGGATCGCTCCCATATATATATATATATATATATATATATATATATATATATATATATATATATATATATATATAATCCGTACGTTTTATTGATGAAAGGCTGGGATCAGAAGTTACAACTACCCGTCCGCTAGTATTACTAGCGGACGTTTAAAGTAAAATTTCCAGACTATTAAGCCCCTCCCCTCGTTAGTGAAATTAATTATACAGTACAGAACTTGACCATAGTCCGCTAGTAATACTAGCAGAATATAAACAGAAGGCACATGGTGGATTAGACACCATCCATTTATTAATTAAATAGTTCATCTGGCGATGTACAATTAGAGTTTTCAACTTGGAATATATAGACGTACTTCTCTTCTTATTAATTGATTGGGTGTACTTTTATTTTAAAAATTAATTAGCCACATTCAAAATAATTAAATTTAATTAGCCTACTAAATCTTGCATCCATGTTAATGAAATTTGCTACATGCGAAAAAAATATTGTGATTATAATTTGGAGACAATTTTTCTGATTTTTAATTATTTTTTCCCTCACAAACTTGGTGTGTGCATATAGATGACTAGTATAAATATAAATCAAAGGGTAATTTATTATTGTGTCGGCTCACAATAAAAATATTAATATTTTTTTTGTTGCAAGATATATATATTATTTTTTATATAAAGCACAAAAACTGAAATATAGTAAAAAAGTTTCTTATAAAAAATATCTAAAATACACAATTTAAATGCAAAATATTATATAAAAGTATATACTTTTCTTAGTTGCTTGCCGCATGTTCCATGTTGCTTAATGTGCCTTCTGTTTATATTCCGCTAGTAATACTAGCGGACCATAGTCAAGTTCTGTCATAGTTAATTTCACTAACGAGGGGTTTAATTGTCCGGATTTTATATACTAATTACATCCGCTAGTATTACTAGCGGACGGTATTTTCCCATACTAAATCCAAGCCTTTCATCTATAAAACGTACGGATTAGAGCCTATATGCCACTTTTTATCCCATAGTATATAGATGCTATGGATCGCTCCCCATATATATATATATATATATATATATATATATATATATATATATATATATATATATATATATATATAGGGAAATGATCCGTGGACTACGTTAGCTAGTCACCCTTTATCAGCTAACGCATATCCAGCCGTCCAAAATGGGAGTTAATGGCTGAGATTAAATACCAGCCGCTAGAGGGAGTAGCAGCCAGCAATAATTTTTTTTTCCTCTCTCCTGTCCGCTAGAGGGAGTAGCGGCCAGTCAAAATGATAACGTTTTAAAAAATTTTTTCCTCTCTGCTGGCCGCTAGAGGGAGTAGCGGCCAGTCAAAACGACAACGTTTTGACTGGCCGCTACTCCCTCTAGCGGCCAGCAGAGAGGAAAAAAATTTATTGGGCATTAAGGGAATTTGGCCCAGCCGCTAGTGGGAGTAGCGGCCAAATTGAGCTTATCTTACACCTTAGATCTAACATTTTACTCCATTCCCATCCAAATGCTTAACAGATGCAGAAATATAGCTTCAGAAAGAATCCAAATGCAGAATTACATGCAGCTCAGGATTTGGGATTGCAAGATGAAGAGGTTGATGATGATGATGATGAAGACTACAAGGTTGATGAGGAAGAACAAGAGTATTTGCCACCAATTGCTTCTCAGACAAAGGGTCGGAAAAGACAATCAAGATTAAAAAGTGTCGTTGAAAGATTCTTGGGTAGTAAGCATTTGGATTCTTTCTGAAGCTATATTTCTGCATCTGTTAAGCATTTGGATGGGAATGGAGTAAAATGTTAGATCTAAGGTGTAAGATAAGCTGAATTTGGCCGCTACTCCCACTAGCGGCCAAATGCCACTTTTTATCCCATAGCATATAGATGCTATGGATCGCTCCCCATATATATATATATATGAGAATCAAATTCAAAGATTTCATCTATTTTCCCGATCCTACGTATTGTTACCACTTAATTTTTTTCTATTTATCTACAATTATTTTGTTGCTAAATAAAGATTTTATGAGATACAATACATAAATAAGACAGTAGATGAGAAAAAGAATTTGACGACATATTTTATTTCTATTTTTTGATCGGCAGAATAATTTTTTCATTAAAAAAACCTGAGAGTAAATCGAGTGACAATTCCAAAAGATTTGGAAATGGCCACAATTGAAATACAATACATAAATCTAAAACCAAAACAAATTATCATATAATGAAAAAATCAAGCTAAAAACTACTCCCCCGTCCCATGATAAAAGTGCTTATTACTATTTTGGATAGTCTCATGTTAAATGTCTATTTTTCTTTAATAACTAAACTTTTACACATTTTTTCTATTATACTTGTGACATTAAATATCTCATACTTTTCTTATTTTAATTCTCTCTCCATATTTAATAAGTATAACTAGTTATGTGCTAAAAATATTTTGAATTGAAAAGTTAGAAAGTCACTCTCTCACCTACAATGAAAATAATTAATAACATATTATTATGGACAAATTTGTCATTTCATTTCTCTTCTTAAAATACTGAGACTCACCCTTACATATTATATATTCCATCCAAAACCTAGGCTAATTAAATAACACCAATTATGAATACACTACCTCAATTTGAATCTCCGAAAAGAATCACTAATCTGAAATTTTAATTCCACTAGCCCAGCTATATCAGTAAGGAGCATGAACAATATTAACTTCCTATTATCAGTCAACCATCCAATATTTGATGATTTCATATATATATGGGAATCAAATTCAAAGGTTTCATCTATTTTCCCGGTCTTACGTATTGTTACCACTTAATTTTTGTCTATTTATCTACAATTATTTTGTTGCTAAATAAAGATTTTATGAGATACAATACATAAATAAGACCGACTCACTACAACATTGTGGGGGCATGAGGTACATATGATTATATATATATATATACACGGTCTGAATCTTAAACTTACTCATTATCTAATATACCATGTATATCCCCTTTAGCGACGGACCGGGCGACGATTCGGTCCGTCGCTATATATAGAACCGTCGTCTAATTAGCTTTTAGTGACGGACAACGTATAGCGACGGACCAAATCGTCACCCGGTCCGTCGCTTAATAGGGGTATGCAAGGTACGTTAGATAAGAGATAAACTTATTAGAATCCGGACCGTATATATATATATATTAAAAAACCTGAGAGTACATCAAGTAACAATTCCAAAATATTTGGAAATGGCCACAATTGAAATACAATACATAAATCTAAAACCAAAAGAAATTATCAGATAATGAAAAACCACACTAAAAACTAAAATCCCGAGACTCACCCTTACATATTATTCCAGCCAAAACCTAGTCTAATTAAATAACACCAATTATGAATACACGACCTCAATCTGAATCTCTGAAAAGAATCACTAATCTGAAATTTTAATTCCACTAGCCCAGCCATAAAAGTAAAGAGCATGAACAATATGAGCTTTCTATTATCAATCAACCATCCAATATTTGATGATTTTGTTCCTTCCACAAACTCTGTAGAGTCCCTGCAGATATCCAAATTCCTGAGCTACTATATAATTACTGAAAATTGAAAGCAGTCAACTTAATCGGGCGTCCACATAACTGATTTCTTGTTCATATATCCTATATATGTGTACACTTAATAACCTGTAAACATGCATACAACCTGCAAAACCATACTTAACCTTTCTTAGTTCTGGAAACAGTTCCTTCTATCTCCTCCTTGCTTCCCTAATATTCCAAGATAGAATCTACACATTTACACTGACCCCAAACTCTCTACCAGTGATCAATGCTCAATATATATATATATATATATACACAGCGGATCCTGTCCGGGAGTCCGGACAGGACCAAAAATCCGGACCAATTTTTTTTTTTTTGCTTTTTTTTTGAAACAACTAAAAAAAAAATAAATAAATTTTATGGAACTGAAATTTTTCCAAAATACAGTGTTTTGGGTGTGTTTTTAACACCTACACCAACCAATATATGTACAGTCTGCCCAGACTGTACAGAAATGTTTTGGTATAGGCATTCAAATCACGCCCAAAACACTGTATTATGGAAAAATTTCAGTTCCATAAATTTTTTTTTTTTTTTTTGTTGTTTCAAAAAAAAAAAAAGCAAAAAAAAAAAAAAAAAAGGTCCGGATTTTGTTAAAATCCGGGAGTCCGGACCTGATCCGGACTATATATATATATATATATACGGTCCGGATCTTAAGCTCACCCCTTATTCAACTCACCCGAACTCACCTCCACTTTAGCGACGGACCCGACGACGGTTCGGTCATACAACCGTCGTCTATACTTTTAGCGACGGACAACATATAGCGTCGCTAAAAGTATAGACGACGATTTTATGACCGAACCGTCGACGGGTCCGTCGCTAAAAAGAGGTGAGCTCGGGTGAGTTGAATAATGGGTGAGCTTAAGATCCGGACTCTCTCTCTCCCTCTCTCTCTCTCTATATATATATATAACAAAAACATAGAGATATATAGCTCTGGTAGTCAAATCCTACAAATTCATCAGCTATCCCGCTCCTATGTATTGTTGCCACTTAATATTTATCTATTTATCTACAATTAGATTGTTACTAAATAAATATTTTATGGAATACAATACATAAAATAAGACGGAATGAGACAACATATTTGGAAACAGCTCTAATCGCCTGATTTTTGTAGTTAGAGCAGGAGAGAGGACATGTAGCCTCAGGGGTTGAGTGCTACATGAAACAACATGGTGTTCCAAAGGAAGATGTTTATGCCGAATTTCAGAAACAAATTGTAAACGCCTGGAAGGATATGAACCAGGAATGCCTTCGTCCCAAGGCGGTTGCAATGCCTCTTCTTACTAGAGTTTTCAATCTGGCACGCGTCATAAATCTTCTGTACGATGATTTTGATGGCTACTCAAATTCGAAAACTAGGACCAAAGATTTGATAACTTCCGTGCTCATAGATCCTGTTCCCATATAAGGATAGATGAAAGGAAGTTGGTTTGTTCATCATGCTGCTTGGGTTAAATGTTAAATAAAGTGTTATGATCATTATAGTAGTAATTAAGTTTATTATAGTAGTAATTAAGTTCATCATGCTGCTTGGGGTTAAATGTTAAATAAAGTGTTATGATCATTATAGTAGTAAGTTTATTAACGGATTGTTAAACACCACAACTTTAAAATTTATCTCTTTTATATTTATGTTAAAGTCTTTAGCTGGTAGATGTTTTTCTAATAATTCCTATTTAATATGAAATTAAATAATTCCAAAAGACAGCCACCAAAACAGACCCTCAAATTCAAAGTTTCCCGAGTAAACATGATATAGAACAAATGTCTATACGCCTTTTCCTTGTACAAAATCAAATCAATTACAAAAATCATATTTTCAC